>RJWM01008247.1:0-73825 GCA_004363535.1 Dasyprocta punctata | reverse complement strand
GTATATGTAAGATAACTAAAAAGAACACTGCTCAATGTATTCGTTATTGAGAGGGAACAATTAATACTCATATGATTGGATCAATCTTGCATGTCTATATCTGTTAATGTAAGAAACCATTTTAAAGGTAACGATGCGCAAATTGCAACCATTGTCAAGCTTCTATCTTCCGGTTTTGTAAACCTGCAATGTTGTGTATCTATGCTAGTTGTTTGCTTGTCTCTTTTGCTTGTTGTTTTTACTATATATGTCGTTTTTTTTTGTTGTTGTTGTTGTTTTTGTTTGTTTTGTTTTTCTTCGCTTAAATAAAATTAAAAAAAATAAAATAAAATAAAAAATAAAGTGCCCTGAAACAAACTATGGTAGTGACAATGCCACCGGGTGATAAATGTTAAGGGAGCACTCTCACATATGTGGCCTACTCTTGCCAAAATATCATTATGTGGTGTGTAGCTATAATTCATGTATTATTTCCTTTTTTCTCTAGAACTCCAATTATAAAAGTGTTGGACCTCTTAAACTGGTCATTTAACTTTTTCTCTCTCCTGTTTTCAGGAGTTTGTCTTCTCTTACTGTATTTCCTAGAAAAATTGCCTTCCGTAGATTTTTTTTCATTCCTGCTCCACATATTTAACTTTCAAGAGTTCTTTTCTTAGTCTCTGAATATTGTTTGTATGATATTCTATCTTGTTTTAGGACACTATCTCCTTTTATCTAAGTACATTAATAACAGCTTTATTTTTGTATTGCCTTCTCCCAATATAGGCCCAATGCCTCCAAGTGTCTTTCTTTCTTGTTTGTACCAATCTCTATCCTCAATATTAGAGGCTTATCAGGCCAGGCAATCCTTTGATCTCTGTACATTTTTAGAAAGAATAAAACTGAGCTGGAATATGGGAAAATAACAAGAGCTTGTCATCTGGATCTGTACCATAGGGTAGTGTGCTTGGCCATTTAAGTGAGAAACTTTTAGGGAACCACTTGAGCTCCCTTCCTGGGCTGGTCAGTGTCTCCCCATCATTTGCTTTAAGCATCAAGGCAAAACTTTCAATCTGAAAAGTACCAGGTGAGGTGAAGGTCTTAAAATGCACTGTGTACATGTTCAACTATTATACATGTTCAATCTATGTGTCGTTACCCGAGGCCTGTAGTGAGCCCTAGCCCCACTATTGGCTGGGGTTCCCAGGTGCAGACAGAGGTCCTCTGGTCTGCTCTTGCCATAGAAGAAACCTCCACCCTTTTCCCAGAGTAGAATAACAGCAGTTATCAGGCTACATGGAGTGAGAGAGGGTAGGTGGGTCCTAAAACTTCCCAAGGTACTAACATCACCACTTCCTCAGATTAGAGGGAATTATGCATCTAAATCAGACTGGCTCTCAATCTTCCCTCCTATTGACTCAATGTTTAATTTTCCACATCTACTTGCCAGCTTGCAAAAATCTACTGCTCATTCAGAAAGATATTCAACATCATTGGTCATTAGGGAAATGCAAATCAAAACCACACAAGACACCACTTCACATCCACTAAGAAGGTTATATTTTTTATTAGTATGCTTTTGTTCATTTTTTAATTATATATGTTTGTAATACATAATAATTACATTCATCTTGGGGAACTGGTACAAATATGTATGGCTTCTTGATCATTTTTACTTCCTCTTCCCTCCCTCAACCCTTCCTTCTCCTTCCTTACCTGGATTCCCTTCCCATCACCATAAAGTCGACAATCTTTCTCCCTAAATTATTTATATTTTAGATTTCTCATATAGGAGAATAGGATGGTCATACTTTTTTAAAAAACAAATTTAACAAAAAAGGTTAGCATGGATGTAGAGAAACCGGAATCTTCATACATCACCAGTAGGAATGCAAATGGTGCAGCCACTGTGGAAAACTAGTTGGCAGTTCCTCAGTAAATTAAGCAGAATTACCTATGCATCCAAAAACTTAAAAACAGATGTTCAAGTAAAGAAATTGATTGTTCACAGTAGCTTTATTATCATAGCCAAAATGTGAAGACAACCCAGAGAGTCTCTATCTGATAAACGGATAAACAAAATGTGGAACATCAGGGAGAGGGTGTGCTCAGTGGTAGAGCATTTGTCTAGTGCACTCGAGGTCCTGGGTTCAATCCCAGCATTGCCAAAAAAAAAAAAAAATAATATATATATATATATATATATATATATATATATATATGGTGTATCCTTACATCCAAATGTTATTCAGTCACAAAATGGCATGAAATCTTGACTACGCTACAACATAGGTGAATCTTAAAAACATTATTGTGAATAAAGGGAGCCAGACACAAAAAAGCCACAGATTGGATGCTTTCACATACGTGATGTACACTGAATAGATCAATTCATGGAGACAGAAAGCATACTAGTGGTTATGAGGGGCTGGAGAGGGAAAAGAAAGGGCAGCGACTAGGATTTCTCAGTCTCATGAGACTTCCTTCTAGATCATGAAAATGCTCTGGGGCTAAGAGGGGTGGTGCTTGGGCAATATTTTAAATGCCACTGAATTGAATACAATATTTAAAATAGTAAATTTTGCATTACGTATATTTTTACCATAATTTAAAAGGATATGTTGCTAGTGCTTCCGTTCTTATAATCTCCATCATGAGAGTTTGTGCTTCTGTTAATCTTCTTGCTCTGTTTTACAGGATTTCAAAGGAAATCAGAGATTCATAGCTTCCATCTTCCGTTCTTACCCCAAAGTCCAGCCACACATTGGTTAAAATATGAAGTCAACAAATATTGATCAGGAGTGATGGAAAATACAAAGGATTATAAAGCCGAATCCTACCATTAAAGAATTTATAATCAAGTTGAGATTTTTTTTAAAAATCCATAATGAAGGAAAAGCACACTATGCAATAAATACTTGTGGTCAAAATGGTTCAGAAAGTATGTGACATGGAGATCAAAAGAAAGAGCCACAGCCATGGATAGTGTAAAAGGCTTTGAAATAAAGAGAGAATTGGAGCTGGATAAGAAATACCCTAAAAGGGAATGTTATTTTAGCAAGTTAGGTCAGGAATGAGATAAACACAGGAGCACACAAATATATTTCGAGTATGATCAGGAGGCCAGCTGGGACAGTTTGTAACAAACTATTACAGGAAAAAAAAAAAGTGGTCTGGGGTCAGATTGGCTAGAGTTGATTTCTTAAAAAAAAAAAATCCTCCATATACAATGACAAGGATTGATCAAAAACTATAGTGTGTGTTTAAATGTTAAAAATATTTCAATAAAAGACACATGGCCATTAATCCCCCTCAAAATACTGCCCCTCACTTAAAACACTTATCCTGTCATTCATTCCACTTGCTGAAGCAGTCCTGCAAGTCCTCTTTCATAAGTGTCTTTACAAGATGTGATTAAAACCGATGAAGGTCGCTGCCAAGAGCCGTCCAACAGAAAGTTAGGCTGGTAACATTATGGCAGTAAACCAGATGTGGTGGTGCACACCTGTAATCCCAGCACTTGGAGGCTAAGCCAAGAGGAATGCCATGAGTTCAAGGCCAGCCTGGGGTACATAGTGAGTTCAAGGCCAGCCTGAACTAAAAAAAGCAAGACCCTGTCTTCAAAAACCAAAAATAAAATAAAATAATCGGGTAAATGTTTGAAGCATGAGGGGATATTTTGAGAGGGCTTAATGGCAATGGCTTTCACTATAATAAAATTTTAAAACAAAATGAAATATTCACTGTATTTTTTGTTCACATTGCATTATCTCTGTCCCAGTCTCACCAGACTGGGTTAATCCATTGGTACTGGCCAACCCACTGAGATCCCTCCAAACAGGGTTTAATGCTTGACATTCCTATCTTCAGTTCAAAAGATGATGTGTGACCATCACAAACTATGTACTCTGACCTGCTGCAGAATTGCAGGACTCTTCATATGACAGACCTGGGCTCTCCTTCCTGCCCAAATTTCCACACAAAACATATTCAAGAGCCACACTGACTTCTTGCTCATTCTGACTCGCTCTAGGGGTGGAAGCAAATAGCATCGCTGACTGGGAGCCAAATGGCTGCTGAAACCCTAAAATGCGCTTTCCTTCTCAATGAAATGGGCAGATCAGAGCAGCAGAGCCCCACCACCACTGAGATCTATCATCTTACACTTCAGAACATCTTCCAAAGCCAGGGGTGGAACTGTAAGGCTGTAATCCCAGCCCTCTGGTAGGCTGAGGCAGGAGAAATGCAACCCAAACCTAGCCAACTAGGCACCTGGTAACTCAGCAAGACCCTATCTCAAAATAAAAAGGGCTGGAGCTTAGTTCAATACAAAAGCTCTGAGTTGTTATATCCCCATAACCAAACAGAGAAAAAGAAAGAACCTCAAACTCTAATTCCCTTTAAATCAACAAGGCTGTAAACTCCTTAGGTAGCTCTATATCTCCCTAGTATCAAGAGAGACAGAGAAAATAAAACAAAAATACTAAAATTTGTGCCTAATTTCTTGTTTTTTTCATTTTCTATCTTCCAACTCCAAGTTCCTGTCTGAATCTCTTAGAACGGGGTTTTAATTAGGCCTTCATCTGATGACTAGAGAGCCCACAGTTATACAGAAGAAGCCATCTACACAGAGTGTGCCAGGAGGGTAATCGATAGCAACTTCCCACCTCCTACTCAGTGATCCTGGGACAGGAACGAAAGAGAAAAGAATGTCCCATGTCCTGAGAGCTCATGTATGCTACACACTATTCTAGGTGTTTTGCAAATAATATCTCAGGGTCCTGAATTACAGATCATTGGTCCTCATTATATAGATTAGTAACCCTGAGTCTCAGAGAAGATGAAAATCTTGCCCAAGATCATACAACTAGGCAGAGGACACATTCACTCCTGGGTACCCCCATCTCCACAATCCATGGCACCCCAAAGTCAATTATTAAATGAACAAATGGTTTCACGATGTGAATTAAGGGCCCTCCCCGAAAAAAACCAGTTTCTTTCAAAGAGTCTCCTTCCACTGAAGTTCTCCCATTATAAATTCATTCTTTGGATTGCTTTCTCCAAGGCTCCTCCCAAATGTTATTAACCATGTCCACTTGTATTAACCCTTCATTATGCATGAATCACTTTCATATAAATTCTTGTGTTTAATCTGCACAGCAACCCCATCAGACTCATTACGTTAGTCACCAAAACCAAGCGTCAGAGAGGAAGAGGCCTATCGTGAGCTGATTTCTTGAGTCTTCCAACTCCATGTTTTCAAATGCTTCTTGCAAATGAAAACTATCAGCAGGGATGACAGCCGATCACTAATCAGATACTAAGGGGAATGGTACTTCCAGAAGGGGCAGACAGGAGAAAGGATGCTGGGAAGAGAAGAGGTGGGAGAAGCAGAAGTGGAGGTTTGGGGTTAATCCTGCTACCTCACCATCTGCCCTGGGCTCAGGCTGTAGTTAGATGGCCGGGTGTCATTGTTAGAGTCCCCATACTGTCCAGGTTGAGACAGCCCCAGGTATACCCCACATATACTCATGACTATATGATTTGGACAATAAACCTTGTGGTCACTTCAATTATTACCCTATTCCGACAGAGCTGCATGGTGGTCCCCATAGACAGTTGCTGCATGACTCTTGACTAGTTTAGGCTCCCTGGTTTAGGACAAAGAAGGCAGGCCTGGCACTCTGGGCTCCTGACACCCCGATCTTCACACCACTCATGCTTGGGCTGTAGAACAGGGCAAGGCACCTCATCTCTCTGCATCGTCAAAGGAATGCAGTTGCGTCCACTCGCTTCCCTTTCCAGAGGAAATAAAAGCCGAGCATTGCAGCAGTCTCCACGGAGGCCCTGCACAGCAGGACTGGGTGCCCGCTGCACAAGTCCTTTTTCTCCTTCCATAATGACTGGTTGCTCACGATGCTTAGCAGCAGCCTCCCACAGAAGCCAGCGTGTAATTATGGGAAGACCTGAAGCAAGGATGTCCTCAGTGCGACACAGGCCTTCCAGGAGGAGGCATGTGAATACACGCTTCTGCGCCTGCTTGCTCTCCTAGGCTCTCCACCCGGGGACAGCCAGAAGGAGCGGCAAGGGCTTTTATGTGAACAGCGCTTTACAGTTTATGAGGCCACATTACCCACAGTACTCATTTGCCTTCCAACAGCCTCTCGAGGAGATGGGCAAGTGATTAAAAGAAAGGAAACAATTCATAAGCAAGGAAACTATAGTTCAGAGAGAGGGGAGATGATTGCCCAAAGCTAGGGCCAGATGCAGGCCTTCTGGTGGCTGCTCAGTGGCCCTCTCAGTGGTCCCCAAGTGCCCAGGCACCGTGCTCAGTCCCCAGCACTTCTGCTATGCGTGGATGTGGAGTGGAGACCTCAGCCTCCACCTCAGCAGCCCAAGCCCGTCATTCCGCTACGCAGCCTGCATCCTGCCTGCCCTTGCACTCAGCACTTTCACGCCTTCCCGCACACCTCCCTTTTTAAAATTTTAGTTTAATTTCAATTCGGTCTGTATTTAGCAAATGATTCCTCTATGCTCAGCCCCAAGGAAATCCACAGTTTGGCCCCAGGCCCCACCCCATGGCACTAACGACTCCCTAAGGTAGAAAAAAGGAAGAGGGTGTGGCACCCAAGTCTTCTTGGTCACTCATTCAGTGGCTATGAGATATGACCAAAAAGTCAGAGAGTGATGCTGCCAAGTGCCATCCAACAGAAAGCCAGACTTGTGAAAACATTCTGGCGGGTCCTCATCCACTTATTCACTGGATCTTGTATCATGTGACTTTTGGCTATTCCCCCAAATCAAAATGATCGTGAAAAGTCAACATTTTGAATGACTCGGGACATCAAGGCAGCCACGGCAGCACAATTAAGACATTTATGACAGAGGACTTCCAGACCAGCTTCAGAAAGTAGCAAGAATGATGGATGTGTCCAAAGCAACAGGCAGTATTTTAAGTATTCTTAATGGCAATGTGCCTTTTATTAGAATTTTTTTCTTTTCTTTGAGACCAGGTTTCATTATATGGTTCAAGTTGGCCTTAGCCCTGGCTGGCTTTGAACTAACAGTGATCCTCCTGCTTCGGCCTCCCAAATGCTGGCATTACAAGCGTGCACCACCATGCCCAGTTTAATATAATTTTTTTGTTTATTTTAAACATGCACTTAGGGCAGGGAAATATCTCAGCAGCACAAGCACCTGCCCGACAAGCATAAAGTTGTGAGTTCAATCCCCAGGATAAAAAAACAAAACAAAACAAAACAAAGAAACATGAACTGTATTTTTGGATCCCAACTCAAATCCGAAACACTTTCAAATAATGAATATTCAATCTGTAACCACACTTGGTTTATTAATTTTTCAGTGGGTGAACATCCAATGCTTTTTTATGCTACCTAGAATAGAAATTCTCAGAGAGGCCCAGTTACCCTCCTGAGGACCCTCTCAGGGCCAGCCACTCTGACACCATGTATTCGGGGTTGGCTGGTTTGTTCACTTGTTTGTTTGGGGGAGATTGGTTTTTTTGTTGTTGCTGTTGTTATCTTTTTTGCAGGGCTGGGGATCAAACTCATGGCCTCACACATTCAAGGTAAGTGGTTCCACATTGTAGTCACACCCCCAAGTCACCCCGTGTGTGTTATGAACAGACACTGGAAAGACCATTGCATCAACCTCTCCAAATAAAGTCTTCTTCACACCACAGAGAAGAATATGGGACATTTAGAGACTGACATATTGGGGTTTATTTGTTAGGGTGCTTCTTTTTAAGAAGAAAAATAGTACAGAAAGAAAGTGGTAGACTCTTCTTTTGTGTGCCAAGAAGGAGAAAGGAAAATTATACAAGTAAGAGAGAATTGTCTTTGCATCAACTGTATCACAGACTGAGGAAAGCTAGGCTGTACAGGGTAGTGTTCTGGGAAACAGAAAAACTACCAAACCAGAAGTAAATAATCACTCTGTTATAACAGCACTTGAGTGATTCTAGAAGTTCAAGAAGTCTCCTGAGAAAAATGCCAGGAGAAATATGCCCATGATTGCCACTTGAGGTCTTCTCATCCACTGTGAAAAACAGAGATCTCTCCCAAGATGCCCACGTCCTAGACCCTAAAGCCCACAACTGGGTTTCCTTACAAGCAAGTGGGATGCTGTGAATGTGATCCGATTAAGGCTCTGGAGAAGGGGAGAGTATCCTGAATTATCCAGGTGGTCCCATGTAATGCAACCATCCTATATAAGAGGAGGGCAGAAGGGTCAGAGTCAGAAAAGACATGAAAGCTGAAATAAAGGTTGGAATGACACAAGGTCAAGAGCCAGAAAAAGCCAGGAAACACACTGTCCCATGGAGTGACCAGAAGAAACTAAGCCCTGTGGACACATTGATTTCAGTAGAGTGGACCCATTCTAAACTCCTGACTTCCAGAACGTAAGACAATAAATCTGTGTTGTGCTAAAACTAAGCTTGTGATAACTTACTACAGCAGCAATAAGAAACTGCTACAGGCACAGAAAATACCTAGCATTCCTGCAGTTTACCAGCCAGTCCCCAACGGGCAGAATGTCACCCTGAGCAGGTGGACTGTCTCCCCAGGGACGGCATTTGTGTTCTCATGACAAAAAAGGTGACATCTGTATAAATAAGAAAGACAATGGGCACATGAAAGACAGACAAGAGACAGAAACGTGTACATAAGGAAACCCGGAAAGAGATGCAAAAAGTCAACTACACAGTTAACTGCACTGGAATGGAAAAAGGGCGCAGTGGGGGGGAGCCCTTGCACAATTTCAAATTTTTCACATCTGTGATAAAATATTTCACAGCCTCTTCGAGCCAGAGGGGCCCCAGCGAAAGGTTTTAATAGGCAACTGCCCCGTGTGGTAAAGCTCAGCAAATGAACTTTCAATCCTCTTAATTTTCCACTTAAATGAATCTGATTCTCTCTACAAAGAAGGACTGAAACTCCCCCAAACCACGAAAATCCCCTTTTCCACATAACAACTGATATGGCAAAGATAAAACTTGGCTATGTAATGGCCTCATTACTCTTGCTGCAAACCATCTGTCAAATTTTGTTTAACAAGTAGGGTAAATTCAAGAGAAATAAATAACAGTTTTCTGTGGGCCCTCAGGTCCACACAGGTATACTGTAAATGAGCTATGCCTGACATAAAGCACACACACACACGTTCACTTTCTCAATTTCCTGGCAACACATTCTTGCTTAAACACACAGCCATCAAGAAGAGTGAGAGAGAGAAAGAAAGAAAGAGAGAGAGAGAGAGAGAGAGAGAGAGAGAGAGACAGGCAATCGATCCTTCCTGCTGCTGGGGTTCACCACCTCCTCCTCTTCCCGCTTTGCCCCTTCCTCCTCTCTGCCATGTTTCTCCTCCTCTTCCTCCTTCTCCTCCTCCCCCTCCTCTTCTGCTCCTCTGAGAACTCAGGCCCAAACCAGTTCTACTCCTTGCCAGCTGCCAGTTCAAGATTCACTCCCAGCCCTCCTAAAACAAACAGCCCATAAATCAGCGACAAAAACTAACTCAACTTCAAACCAGCCCGTTCCAACATTAATAGCGCCTTTGTTGTCAATAAACCTATATTTGACTTCTCCTATTTTATGTGTATTTTATTTATAAATTACTAATGCTTTTCCTGGAGCAAAATGGTCAAAGTAATATCCTACACAGAGCCGTATTCTGTCAGCTAGAGAAGGGAGGGAAAAAAATATACAGCTCAGCGTGCATCAAGGAGAGGAAACTATTAGCTGTGAATCTGCAAGCGCCTGCCCACACCGCTTGATCACCAGCACCAACCAGTGCCATCTTCCCTACCAGGGGGCAGCCAGCCTGAAGTGAACTTTTATGCTCTAGTCGATCAGACACATAGAAGACGGAAGCCATCGCTCTGAGGAGCCATTCAACTCTGGCTTTGCCCGTTTTTCAGAGACAACAGTATTGATGCACTTGTCTAAAAAGACACAAGTGCAGATGATGTGGCAGTGGTGGTTTTACTGCCAAGTGAAAACCTTTGAGAAACCAAGTGTACATGTCAGAGCCCCCAGCCCAGCCCCTTAGGAACGAGAACTTCAGAAGCAAATTTCCCAGACTTCAGAGCAAGCTGTGATGCAGCGCTTACTGGAGGAGAATGAGAGTTGAGCCCCTTGCAGGGAAAGCAGTAAGAGAGGCTCTGATTTAAAGTAAAGTTCCAATTATTTCCTTAAACAGAAGCCGGAAGATCCAATCCTCCCTGTGGGGAGCGCATGATCTGGTGATGGCTTTTGTTTTCTTGTTTGGTTTTGATTCTGGTTTTTGGCCCTTAGGATAGAACCCAGGGCCTAATGCATGCTAAGCTATACCCCAAGTCAATCGAATGGGTTGAAAGACGAAGCACCTCATCTTAACAGAATAGAAGAAAAATCTGAATGTCTTGGGCCACCTGACTTAAAGGAAACATTCTTCCTCTCGTTCCTGGTTCAAGTGATACAAAATACAGGTTCATTTTACCCAACCTGGGAGACAGAACTGTAATGTGAATGGGTAACATCTGACACCCTGGAAGGAAGAGAATTGCTCCAAATTTGTCAACAGACATATGGGCCTCAACCTTGCAAATGTCACAGGTTCAGGACTTCACAGTGAGTTCAAGGTCAGCCTGAACTATATAGAGAGAGCCTACCTCAACAAAACAAAACAAAACAAGTTACTATGCAACCAGCGGGGAACCACAGCACCTGGGACACTGTCTCATGGTCTTACCAAGTCCCTTGAAGAAACAGGTTTGCAGCCCCGCTGCAGAGACAGCAGTCAAGTTTCTATCAGAATCCTGCTTCCTCCATGGCTCCTAGAAGCTATTCTTAGTCCATGTAAGGTGAGGTTCCTGCAGAGGTTATTAGAGTAGGTGTGGGCCAGAGGGAAACAGAGCAGGAGGGTCCACTCTGCAGAGACCGGACCTGTCCTACCTTCCCTGGGCTGGCTCGGCTCATCCCTGACCTCCCTCCTGTCTTCACACCCAATGTCCTCACCACTCTCACCTGGCCACTGGAGCAGCCCCCTCCCTCCCCTCAGGAACTGTCACTTCCCACCATCCATTCAATTGGCCAAGAAAGCCAAACCATGTTTAGAACCTAGGAGGACACAGCATGGGGGCTTCAGCTTCAAACAGGTAGATTTCACCTATACAGATCTCAGTCACCCAGCAGAATTCAGCCCAAAGAAGTCTCTCTTTCATCCTCATGTGTTTAGATGGTTTGAGATCGCTCCAACACCTCCCTGTGCTTTTAAGTAATCATAAAAATGCCTAATATATCAGGAGCAAGTTTTGATCCAAAATGATAATGTGAACCTGAGTGTGGTGGCACATATCTGCAATCCCAGCACTGGGAAGGCCGAGCCAGGAAGTTCTCCATGAGTTTGGCACCAGCCTGGGCTACAGAGTGAGTTCAAGGTCCTGCACAACCCTGTCTCAGGCCAAAAAAAAAAAAAAAAAAAAAGACAGTGTATGAGACACAGAGCCCCTTCCCAGTGACCCACAAGCATCTTCACATTTCTCAACCTCTGTCTAGTCTCTCCTCCTGAGTTCCAGAAATCTTCTCCTAGGATTCAGAGTCAGCCAGTTCTATCACTGAATATTCTTCCAAATCTTTTTTCTAAAACTTTGGAAATTCATCACCCAGGACTGGACTCTTCTCTACTTTTGGCATGTCATCACTTATTGAAAAAAGTAAGCATCAAATACCAAGCTAACAGAAAGGAAGGAAGGGCAAAACCCAAAGACATACAGATTTTCTGAAACTGAAGAAATTTTTTAAAGCACGGTGATGATCTCAGGTTAAGTACCCTGTCACACAGACATGTATTGAGTGCTCCCCCTGTGCTGGGCCCTCCACCACGTGTTTTAGCTCCTGTTCTCTCATTCAAACTCAGGACTCAGATGGCAGATGACTTCCTCAGAGTCACACAAGTACGAGCCCCATGCCAGTCTCACCCCTGCCTCAGACAAGTTGTATGAGTGCAAGATGAGGCCGTGAGCGCCTGCCTGTGCAGGGTGGTACAGCAGAGTGATGATGAAGGGGCCATGCAAGTCAGTCTCTTATCTCACAAACAGGGAAACTGAGACCAGAAAACTGAAGTCCCTTGCCCAGTGTCCCCTGACCAAGAGACACACGAATGCTGTTCCCACATCTACCACCAGTCAAGACATGCCACTTCTCTGGGCTCTGTCTCATCTGTAAAACACTCTGGGCCTGGAAGAAATACACAGCAAGTTAAGAGTATCAACCAGAAATACTGTTCTGGCATTAACATATGAGCCCAAAGATCCTCAGGCTTATAGTCCAGTGCATTTCCTAGATACGATCTTAAAATCTAATTACTAAATAAAATATACATACACTGCACTATATAAAAATGTAGCTAGGCATGGTGGCCCACACCTGTAATCCCAGCACTGGAGAGGCTGAGGCAGGAGGATCACAAGTTCAAGGTCAGCCTGAACTCTACAGTGAGACCCTATCTCAAACAAAAAAAAAAGTAAGAAAAAATGTAGTTGGGTGTGGGGGAGTTGAGGCAAGAAGATCACAAATTTAAGACCAGCCTGGACTTCATAGTGAATTCAAAGCCAGCCTGAAAAAAAAAAAAAAAAACAAGTTACTATGCAACCAGAGGAGAACTACAACACACAATCAGAATTTTTATTGTAATACTTATTTAGGTTTTCTTTTTCCCCACTGGTAAAACTGTCTAAATGTATTTAATGTGTGTGCACGCACATGCACACACGTGCACACCACACACACATATATGGGGGCCAAACCTCTCCGGCCATGAGTTTCTGTTCCCAGGTAACATTGCACCATGGAAAGGGGAGATGTCAGCCAGAGACGGTGGCCCATGAAGGCCAACAAAGAGCGGCCAAGAACTCTCACTGTCACCACCCTAAAGCACCTGGTCGAGTCTGATTAATGAGATGAGGACCAGATGCTAACAAATGTCTGCTAAATTAAAAGAAAAAACAAAGAAACAAAGAGGAAAGAAAGGAAACCAGAAGCCTGCCTTTAATATGGTGTACTTTGTTATCTGTAATGTCTTTCAACCACAGATAAGAGAATCAACCACATGGAATCTAAGATGCATGCCAGGTGAAAAAACATCATAAAGACATAATAAAAAGTTCCACCAGTGCCTATAAATTTCTAGGGGACTGCTACGAGGGCAGAGCCATAAATTCTTGACATCTTCCAAATTAGAGGGTACCAACACATATGCAAATATATTTGTGTGGGTAATTGAGGGCTAAAAATCTTACATTAAGCACAGCTACCTCCTTCAAAGGCCGCGAGGGGAGCTTCCAGCAGGCGTACACACACAGCACACACTGTAGGAATTCAATTTGGAAACCATCATCTACAGCACAGAGGAGAACAGGAAAGTCATATTGCTATAATGCTTAGATTATCAATCATCTTGACAGTTTATTGGCTTTATCACCACACATACCATTAAAATGATGTCTGGCCTAGACTGTCAGGAGCAAACATTAAACAGACCAGGATTAAAAAGCAGATCCCAAACAGCACTCCAGTCAAGTTTCCCTTCCACTCTGAAATTAGTTAGAGCTGACTAAGAAACTGGCGCTAGACTTTGAAGAAATATACAGCCCAAAAGGCTCCGAGTCAACTCAGACCTGACGAGCTGATAGGTAATGTCATGTTATGGCAAATCTGACTCTCCTTCAGTTGATTTATCACGTACTCTGCAACAGAATGATTGCTAATGGTGGAAGGGGGAAGAAAAGCAGGAAGAAAGAAAAAGATCCCGTCATAATTTGCCTCTTGCACCAAGAGCCCGCCTCAAAAGGGCCAAGCTAGCTCCCCAAAGTGGGGTAGGAATGCTAATAAATTCACACCACTGAGCAAACATATTAACATCACCCCCACACAGGTTATTAAAGTAATTTTACAGATTCAGAAGAACTGAATTGGCAGCGGAAGAGACATTCATAATTCAAGAGCTCGAGACAGCGCAAGAGTTACGAACCCTATATGTTTTTAAAACGCTTCTGCATGTGTCACTTTGGCAAGGAAATCTCAACACAATTAAAACTATACTAGCACATCAATAGGGCTCAATTGAGAGCTGTGTACCTGTCTTTTACTAGGGCCAGGGCTTTATAGAAGCCTCGGGAAGAAAGGGGAAATGGGAAATTCACCACTAATTAAAGGGAACCTTCTGTGCCTAAGGAAAAATGGTGGCATTTCTAAAATATATATAAAAGAAATGCTTTTTCAAATCTCTGCCAAGGGTTTGGCTCTCGCACAGTCCCTAGAACTATTCTGTGTTTGTTTGGAAGTTACAGAGCTATTCTGTTTGTGATTAATAGCTTGCTTTCCAGTACAAATAAGTCATTAGGAACGGCTGGGTGGGGCGCAGAGAGAGAGCGCGCGGGGCAGGAGCTGGCCTTGAAACAATGCAGCGAGTAAGAAACTCATACCACATTTCTCAACCTTTCACTCCCTTGCTTATTTACCCAAGTGGGGTCCCCTTCCTTCCCCTCTGGGTGACTTCAGCATGACCCCTTAAGTAAAAAAAACCTCCCTGGGACACATCAGCGGCTCCTTCTCCAGTTCCCTTCCCTAGGTGGGGTAGGCACCCTGGGAACGTAGCTAACACATGATCCAGAAAAGCCTGGAAAATGACAGGATAAAAGCAGCCGTGGGACATGACGGAGCAGCATCCAGAGCTGCTCCCTCTTGGGGATCCCTGACTCCCAAGCTCTCCCGCCATGGGCTGTGCCCCTCTTTTGTGACACTCCCAACCAGGCATCAGCACACAAGCGGCCATCCAGTCGTGCCCGCTTTATGGGGTGCGGAGGGCGGCCAATGTGGCGTTTACCATGGAGGGTCAAGCCCTATACGTCTGCTACCACCGGGAAAAACACGGCACCAGAACACAAGACCTGCACACAGCTGCGCAAACACCGGGCTTTACACCTGAATGCGAATCTGGGCTGGGAAAACCTGGTGAGACCCAGCCACAGAGACCCAGCCTCGCCCTCCCACGCCCTCCACATGCGCATGCCCAGGAGCACCACAGCGCTGCCTGCAAGAGCCACCAGACCCCACACCTACTCTCCCTGCACCCCAAACTTCTTCTGCCACGGCCTGGGGCTCAGATTTGCAAAGCACTTCCGCTCTCAGTGAAGAAGGAGCCTCCCCGGACCAGGCCCCTCCCAGACCCTGCCTGGAAAGAATCTCCTCTTTCACACTCTAAGACATCAAGGCACCAACAGCTCCACGGGGAGGGACGCGGCAAGCAGTGAGTGAAATCAATCATCAAAGTCACTAGGCACCGGCCAAGGGACCAACATGGTGCCCCATTCCATCCGGGGCACATGGGGTTTGTAAGGTACGGTGCGTGTCTCCACGGAGGCTGCAGGCACCGGCTTATCATCGAGCAGACGGAGAGAGGACTGGCTTTTCCGCCACATAGGAGGCCCTGCAGGGCAAGGGCTATGTCCCTTGATCTGCTGCAAGACACCAAGAAGCAGACGCCAGACGTGAATGATTCTTTTTTAATCAAACAGTAATACAAGCAAATGATGAAAAGGTAGAACTGTTGGTTTGGAAAACCCACTCTTGTTGCCAACTGGGTCAGTTCTTCTTCTTTCCCCCAGTAACTGAAAGACGTCAGACAGTGGAGCAGCCGGAAGCAGCACAGCCTTGTTCTCTTTCCCCAGTCCTCTTAAAATGCACTTCTTCAGCCCAGCATGGTGGTGCACACCTGTAATCCCAGCACTTGGGAGGCTGAGGCAGGAGGACTGCTGCAAGTCTGAGGCCAGCCTGAGTTCTTGAACTACATAGCAAGACCCAGTAATAAAAAAATAAATAAAATAAAAAATAAAAACCACTTCCCTTCTTCGGCCTCCACCACACTTTCACCACCTCACCATCCAGGTCACACGAAACGCCCTGCCTGCAGTTACCTCAGCCTGCCTGTGATCACAGCAGCAGGGCAGGATGAGGGGGCATAAGGAGTTCAAGTAAGAAATGAGGAAACTGAGCTTTATTTGTTACTGTCCTACTTATATTTCACTGCCTTCCACTCTGGAAACAGCTCCAAGAGTCCTGAGGGCCACTAAGTTCACTGGGATTTTTCTCACTAGGAAAAGTAAGAAGCCTTAAAGGTTCTTCTGGAAAGTTTGTGTCGTAGGTGCTACACAAGAAGGGTTAGGAGAGAGGAAAACTGCATCCTGCCCATAGCAGACTTTTCATATACACGCTGAACTGAACTGCGATCACAATGGTTGTTTGGAAAGTTAAATAAATTAGCATGAGTGTTAAACAGAAAAGACAAGCCATCCACGTGAGAACTGTTGTCACTGCACAACGTAGGGCTAGCAGCAACAAGTGAAAAGTTCACCCAAAGAAGCAGATGGAACAGGGATAGGAGAATCAGGGACGGCTTTTCAGAAAGGGTGAGAATCAGCTGGCCCTTGAAAGACAGTGTATTTGTCTGTTTTCAGTTACTCTAAGGAAATGCCTGAGGCAAGCCACATTATAAAGAAAAGAAGTTTGTTTAGCTCACAGCTATAGAGATTCAAGGGCATGGCACCAGAATCAGCTCAGCTCCACAAAAAGACCAAGGCAATGGCATCGCAAATGGCAGGCACGTGTGCAAAGGGAGAGATCACATCACCAGAAGGAAGCCAGAGCACAGGGAGCAGCTGGTCTCCCACATTTGATAATGACTCACTCTTGTGAGAACCACCAGCATCTCAAGAGTACTGCCTTGATCTCTTCCGAGGGCAGCGCAACAGTGAGACCTAGTGAACTCTCATGAGGTCTCATCTCTCAGAGGTCTCACGCCTCTTACCATCACCACGCTGAGGACAGAGCTTCCAACACAGGAACCCCTGGGGGACAAACCACATCTGAGCCATGGCCCATGGGCCAGAAGAGAGAAGGTCGGGGGGCAGGCAGGGTGCGGCAGTGTACTGAAATGGTAGGTGAGAGTGAGTGAACAGAAGTCAGGGAGCTAAGACAGAATGGAAGAGACAGGCATGGAAATGAGCAGTGAACACCCACTCCGGCTCACTGCGTCGCGGTCTCCTCCAGTGTCTCCCACGGAGTGATGGGGCCACTGCTTACCTGGACGGATGAGAAATCACACAGCTCAATCCTGGCCCATGGGCTGTGAGCCACGTGCAGGGAGGAATCTAAAATGTGCACACAGCACGGAGCTGGCTGGGACGAAGCTGCCAAGAACAAAGTCTAGAGCTGGCTGAGCAATAAAGCAGGATTCCAGGAGCAAGATGCCCTGGAACCCCCATACTGGCCCTGGGGTACCTATACTTACAGTAAGGAAGCAGTCCATGTCCATCTTGTTGAGACACTTTTGAGTCTTATGCAGCTCCGCAACCTGGACCATTGCTAGAACAATCCTTATTCATCCAGCTTCCAAGCCAAGCCCTCAGGCGCCATGGTGAGTTCCTTCCGCTTCCTCCCCCCTCATAAACTCTCTCACACCAAGTTCTTCTGATGTCCATTATGATCTACTGCTCAAATATGCCCACTTTTTTCTATTTCAAGGCAGCAGCCAAGCACAAGATCCACCCACATCTATTCTGACCTCTTCTGATCCGTTGTCCACATTATCCACACTGTAGACAGTGTGATTCTCTCTCCAGACACAAATCTGATCATGTATTCTGATTAAAATGTACAATGGTTTCCCATTGATCTTGGAGTAATAATAAAAATCTTAATACATCATGCAAGATTCAACACAGTGTGATCCCTATCTGCCTATCTTATACCAAACTCCATATCAACCTTCTATTGGTTCCTAATAGACACTACACACCACCACAGGGCCTTTGCACATGTTATTTCCAATGTCTACAATGGCTTTTCCTCCCTTCTTACTCAGATAAGTCCTACCTATGCTTCAGATCTTTACCAGTGTATCACTCGCTTAAGGAAAACATCTCTCCCCCTTTTACTAATAACGCGAATTTAACACCTATCATGTTATCCTACCATATTTCTGTTTATAATTATCCCAGCATCTGATACATCTTTTTTCCATGAATCTAATACAATAGTTATGTCAGTTTCTCCCACTTCAGATAGTAAACTCAGAGAGACTAAGGACATCATTCTTGTTACCTCTGAATCTCTAACCCCTAACACGATGCACAGTTTATGAAGCATCTCAATAAATAGACAAACTAACCCAAAAATGAATTCACACATGGCTCTGGTACCTTTGAAGGCTCTTCCTTCACCAATACCCCTTACCTATCTGGCTAGTCAGACACCCGCGTGTCCCAGATTGCTGAGCTTTGCAAACGAAGTAAACTAAATATTGGTGAATATCCTCTCTGCTTTCCCTCCATTAGCTTCTTCCCCCAGACAGATACCTACAGCATCAGGATGCTTGCTGTGCACTTTATTCCCACTGGAACTACTGTGACATTAAAAAAAAAAAAAAAAAAAACCTCAGAGGAACTAAGTATCACTGTAGTTAATGACCCATTAGACAGCCACCTGATGCAAACCAGAAGGTAGTTAATGCTCAAAACAAACTGACTCAAAACCAAGGTAACAGCTCCTAGTCGTGGTTTCTAACATGAATAGTTCCATTAACTGGCAGGTAACCAGGCATATCAGACTCCTAGACGATTACAAAGCAACACAATTGAGTCACAGGGGCTATGGTCAAGTTCTCCGATGTCTGAATTCACAGACCTAATGTCATTCACATCCCCCTTTGCGTATCCACCGCCGACGCCACCCGTGCCATGCACACACAGCCCACGAGGCAACACAAGCCTGCAGCAGGAGAGGCTGCAGCCCCAGAGCTGCACGATCAAGGACGGTGGAAGAAGCCAAGACACCTTCACTATAAGCCAGCTGGCTTCACGTTCAAATGCAAACTTGAGTTTTAAACATGGGGCGTCAGTGCTGTTGCCCGACCTGTAATAAAGCAAATGGGCTATGAACGAACAGCGGCAGCCACACCTCCAGTGTGTGCTCCCGAGAGAAAGCGGCCCCTCCCTGGCCTTTGTACTTTTTTATGGTGACCACAAAAAGCCTCTCTGTGCCACCCTGGCAGACACCTCAGAATTAGGGCTCTCAGGTTCAACTTGAGAAGGGCACGTGTGCTGCAGAAGAGGGACGCAGATGGTATGGGCTGCATAGGGGTTGCAAAGGCCTCCCAGACAGGAGAAGGTGGCCCTAAGGCCTGGGGCGGGATGACCAAACACGAGCCGGGACAAGGAGGGGGAGACATATGTCGCAGAGCACTGGGAGGCCTCTGAATCCCCTGGAAGAAACAGCAAAGGTAAACGCTGGCCCATTTGCACTGGCCCAGATCAAGGGCCAAGCAGACCCTAAAGTCAGGGACACCAGAGCCAGACGGGGCTTGGACTTGACACCAGTCATCCCCAGGGAGGTTTCCTGAGCCCAGTTCTTCCCAATGCAATACTGTGGCTCCGTGAAGGTTGTCCTTCCCCCTCGTGCAGAAGGGTAAACAGAGGCCCCCAGCAATGGGCTCATGAATTCAAGTTGGAGGTTAATTTAATTATAGGTAATAAAAAACGAGGCAGTATCTAACTTGTTCTCTGGACTGGGTGGGTCAACAAGTCGCCTTCCTGACCAGGACAATGACATGAAGCAGATCATGAACAACAGTGCGTGTCACAGAGACCCCAAGCGCCCACTCCTATGCTGTCCCCTCGGCTCCCTGGGCACATAGCTGTGCTTCATGTCACAGACTTTCAGGAATGTGGGGCCACACAATTACTTCTTCCCAGGGATATGTGAAAGAGGCCAAGGTATGTGACTTCCGGGTAAAGGGAGGAGAATGTTCCCTGTCTCCCTGAGGACTCCAAGAAGAGGTTGGAGCCACAAGGAGACAGGAGCCCGGGTCCCTGCATGACCCCATGGAAGACGGTCCTGCTGTCGGCCTCACACGCACACACACACACATACACACACACATTCCCATCCTTAAACACAGTAAGACAGCCCTGAAGACTCAGGGGCTGTCTTTAACAGCAACTGGTTCTCCTAGCCTAACGGAACAATCCAAACTTCATTAGCAACTGGGTTGAGACCTATTTGGGTTATGTTTATTTCTGTAGCAGATTCAGTCCCTTGATTAGGCTGGGCTCTGGTTAATGCTAATATCTGGTTCGCATTCTCTCTGTTGGGTTATTGAGTTGAGCCTAGGATAAAAAGTCTCACCACAGAAAACCTTCAGTCTGGAAAAAGCCACCAGCAGAGACTCACGAGTTGACCTCGCACCACATCCAGAAAGGCCCACTCCGTCTCACTCCCATGTTCCTCCTGGCCTCTCCCGGAGCAGACAGGACGCGCTCAGAGCCTGCTCCCTGCATGGGCTTATGAGGTCAGCCGCTAGCAAGAAAAAGACTGAAACACACACCTACCGGGCAAGCGAGGCAGCAACTGGGAGCACATTTTGCAAGGGAATAAATATGATGTCCAATCAATGGAACAAGCTGTTATCCACTCCCTGGTCTGAGACTGCCAATAAAATATACTCAGTTCAAAGAAAGAATCGTTCACAGTTTATTCGAGATCATTATGGTATGTTTAAAAAAGGCTAAGCCATAGACTGACTCCTACTGGGCTGATAAGTAGAAAGGAAAAAGGCATTTAAAAAACAGAAACAAAAACAAAACAGAACCCTAGAGCCCTGACCCTCGGGAGCAGCCCAGAAAACATATTTTGACTGGCAAGAAACCTAGGCTTGTGTTCCTGAGCGGGTCAGAAACAGAGGGCACCTGTGATGGGGACTGGAAGGGGACAATGGACAGAGACGCGACCTGAGAATCTGCCCCAGGGACCAGGCGGCAGGTAGCACGGTCTCATTTCTAGACCTGTGGGAATGAATTCAAATGAATCGATCAGCTCACAGGCAATCCGAATGAATCGATCGACTGCCAGGTATTTACCGTGTATTTACCGGATCATCTGAAAACCTACTGGAAAAAACTGAAGCTGACCATTAGACAACTAAAAGACCTGAGAGAGGTCACCTGTCGTGTTTCTGCCATGAGACCCCTGCTTGACCTCCCAATCTCAGTTTCTTCACCTATAGAACAGGGAGAGTGATACCCTATGGCTACTGATAATATTCTGAGGATATAATTAGGGAACTAGCATAAACCATTTAGCAAAGGTGATACCGTGATTTACTTCAGCTTTCCCCAGAGCAGCAGCTGCCATCTTGAAGGGCTCCACAGTGCATTGTGGGGGTACCAACGATGTTCCCTGGAGTCACCAGAAAACTCTCATGAGGGGCAAAAGAGGATGAGTCAGGGCAGTCTCCAGCCCCTTACCCTACTCAGAAGCAGTGTGGGGCTATTTTATATAGTATTAAACTTTCACAGAACATAGCATTAAACTAAAGGGTTCTACGGCTTGTTAGGAAAAAGTTTTAAAAACACTAACCTCCTCTTCTTTTTCTAAAACACTGAGGAAATTGGAGGTTGGAAAACAGAAGTTCACCTAGGTTTTCTAACTCTCAATTCCACTATCTTGTCCTGAAACCAGGCTCCCTGGGACAGGGAGGCCCCAAGTTTCTTCCTCCCACCATGCCCAGGCTCCTAGCGTCCAGACCTCAGCTCTGCCTGCAAGCTGGCTCCGGGAACCTGGCCCCCCAGGGGATGGAGCAGAGCTGCCCGTGACTGTCTCCTCCTGGGAGACAGTGGCATTGTGAGCACCCCCCTGCTTGCTGCCCACACTGAAGGCTCTGATCAGCAGGCTCCAGGCCTGAGCTGCAGTACCACCATAGCGGCAGTCACAACTGTCATGACTAAGGTAGTAATGGCAGTAGCAGCAGCCAATATTTACTGTGCATTTATTTTCTGCCCAGCACTATACTAAGCATTGCATACCCAGCATTGGAAGAGAACTTTAAAACAATTCTGTGATGCAAAGGACCTCTACCTCCCTTTTGCAGAAAAGAACATCAAGGCCCAGAGAGGAGTGAGCTGCCCTCTGTGCTCAGCTGAGGAGAAGGTGGCCAGATGCTGCCCCCAGACAGCCTGGCTCCCCTTCACACCCACTTCACCGTCCACACAGAGCCTCCTAAAGTCAGACCCACAGCCCTGGACAAGATGCACGCACAGTGAGAGTTAAATCCCCTGGATAAGTCAAGACAGTTGCATCTGACCAGTGCGGGTGGGGGAGGTCAGAAAGAAAATTGGGTATTGAAAGACAAGTGGGGTAGAAACTGCGTGTCTCCAGCAAGCGAGGAATCAAAAACACAAATGCTGGGCATGGTGGCACACGCCTGGAATCCTAGCACTGGGAGGAAGTTGAAGCAGGAGGATTGCCACAAGTTCGAGGACAGCCTGGGCTACATAGTGAGTTCAAGGCCAGCCTGGACTACACAGTGAAAAACGCTGTCTCAAAAAACAAAGAAAGAAAAAGTCTAGGCTTTTCATGGACCCAAAGAAGCTCCCAGGAGATGGAGAGATGGAAGGGAACACCTCAGTGGCCTCGCCCTCCAGTACTGCCCCTCCTTCTTGCCCTCAGGTTCCCACCCAAGCATGCAAGGCTCCTGCATGCGGTCGGCACTCACACATTCTCCCGCCACCCACCTGTTTCAGTAGAGAACCCACAGCACCACCCGCGGCTCATGGGCTGCTGATCGACCCCACCACCCTTTGTGCTTCTGAACGGGAGAGGATGGCAGAAGGCCACGCCCCTGCTAACACTGCCTGTGGTACCCGTCCTTGTTGACCCCCTTCGTGTCCCCCATTATTCCTGGACCAGTTTCCACACCCTGTGCTAATTCCTCTCCCTCTCGCTGTTTATGCCCTTCAGATATTTGCAGGCTATTATCATGTACCCACTTAGTCAAGCAGCACACATTAAGTTCTTTTCATCTTTCCTCATAAATCAATCCCTTAATCCCTCCAAGCCCTTTAATCGTACTCACTGCTCCTCTCTGAACTCCATCCAGTTTCCTCAAGTCTCTGATAATGTTGTGACATGGGGCTGGATGCGAGGCTCCAGCTGCTGACTCACCAAACTCCTTAGAAGTCCAGGAGCTTGCTGCATGCATGTGCATGCACACTCGCTGGAGCACATGCACACACACACACACACACACACACACAGCTCCATCCAGGAGGGTGGATGCCTTGCCTTGCCAAATGCCGGCTCCTGGCACCCTTGCTGCAGCCACATCATCAAAAGCACACGGCGCTCTTAAGTGTTCTGATACCATACAGAATTTAAAAGCGAAAAAGGCTCGCAGGAAGTTGTATAGCCCCATAAGATTTTCATTGGCTAGTCCCACACATTCCCTGAGAATAAAATTAATGCCTCTGAGATCAAGGGGAACCTGGGGACCCAGGAAAGGGCCATCTTGGGGCCCCAGGCCATAAGTGAATTAAAACCACAAGAGACACCATCACCCACTCACCAATTAATGGCTGCAATTAAAAAGATTGACAACACCAAAGGTTGGTGAGGACGTGGAGCAACCAGAACTCTCCTACTTCGTTGGCGAAGGTGCAAATGGCATAGTCACTTTGGGAAAAGGTCTGGTATCTCATTATAAAACTAAACACACAAATACCCTGGGACTCAGAAATTTCACCCCAAGGTATTCACTAGAGAAGAGAAAATATATGCATACACAAAGGCTTGTATACAAATGTTCAAAGTAACATAATAACTAAACTTAAAAAGCAGGTCAGTCGATGTTCAACAGGAAAGTGAACAGACCACAGCATACGCTCTCACTGATCTCACTGAGAAACTACTCAACAACATGGGTGAATCTCAAACACTGTGCAGATGAAAGAAACCTCACATACACCAAGGCACAGGCCATGTGATCCCCACTGAAGTTCTAAAGTGGTCAAAATTAAGCTAGGGTAGACACCTAGATAAGAGGGCATATGGAGATAGATCTTTCTCAAAAGGAAAATGGATATATAAATAAATAATGTGAAAATATTATGAGAGGAACAAACAATGATCTAGCTGTTAGAAGAAAAAAAAAAAAGAAGCCTCCTCTATCCCTGGCATCTTAGTAATGGTAAATCAGGGTAAAGCGGAAACCAAGAAAGGGAAAAACAGTTATGGAAGGCCAACCTGAGGATATATGGAACTACAGAGGGCAGTCCAACAATAGCTTGGAAGATGAAGGGATGGAAAAGATGGGGTAGGTCAAGTGAGAAAATGACTTATTAAAATTGGGAGCGGTGGGGCACAGTTGTATTCACAACACTTGGGAAGCTGAAGCAAGAGGATCACAAGTTCAAGGGCAGCCTGGGCTACACAGTGAGACTTTGTCTCAAAAAAATAAATGATAGATGAAAGAATGGATATATTATGTAGCACCATCTACAGGTGATCTATCTCGATATCCTTCTCCCCTTCTCCCTCAGGAACAGAACCGTACATTTTAGCAGGGCATGATGCCATCCAGGTAAAAGATTGCAATTCTCTTAAAGCTAGATGTGGCTTTACATCTTGCCGCTGCACTGACCCACTAACGGTACTCCTTAAAAAAGGAGGAATAAATGTCCTCTCTTCTTTTTCCTGCTGCTGCTAGCCTGGACTGTGGACAAGTTGGAGCGACCTCTGGTGCCATCTTGGGCCATGAAGTTTAGTTCGTGATGCCATTTCCTTGAAATGACAAAGTAGAAACGGAAGGAGTCCAGGTCCCTGGTGATATCACAAAGCCACTATATTAGCCCTAGACTACCAGCCTCTAAACATCTCTACATGAGAAAGAAACAAACAGGAATTTTGTTTAAAGTAACCAGGGTTACTTTGCTGGTAACTAGCATTATCTCTCCTATGCAAATGAACCTAATCCTGAATGGTATAAGGAAATAGATAAATAGATAAATAATATATTTTTAAGAAGCTAAGTTTTTAACAACAAATAGCAAAACTAGTACACCTTAATCAAAGCTTTGGTCTAACTTGCTCTTACTGCCCCAACTAGGAAGGGTTGGTATGCTAGCCTCCCATAACTGTGACAAAATACCTGAGGTAATCAACTTATAAGGAGAAAAAGTTTATTTCAGCTCCCAGTTACAGAGGTTTCCAGCCACAGTCACTTGGTCGCCTTGCTTTTGGGTTTGTAGGGGGGCAGCACGTAGCAGGAACACATAATGGAGGAGCCTACCCATTTCCTGGGCAGCTGGAAAGTGAAAGTGGGAGAAAGAAGAGGGGTGGTGCTCCAATGTCCCTGCCAAGGCCATGCCCCAGTGCGCTGACTCCCACTAGACCCCTGCCTCTTAAAGGCCCCAACACCTCCTGATAGCACTACCACCTCCCCACAGCCACTAGTTACTAGAAGCTGCAGACCCATAACTCCCCATTTGGAAAGACCAGAAGGAAAAGATCATCACTTTCAAGCTTCTAAACCAAAACCATCATTTTAAGCAAGTTCACCTGTTTAGGGCACTGTGCTTTATAGAAGGAAGTGGGCGTAAATGTGGATTCCTCGTTAACCCTATCTCATAGCAGATGAACTCTAAAATGCCTACTTAAGGAAAGGTGAGGGGGAGAGCTGCCAGGGTACATCAAGCAAGTCAATCAGGGAGTCACTGACCAGGTGCTACCTAAAGAGACTGAGGGAATTAGGGAACAGAGAAGTGACCAGTCTTTCCAGACACCCTAATGACTGAATGGGGCAAAGAATGCATTTTCCAAGTGCCATCAAAGGCCACCCTGAACCCACGGGCATGCGTCACCGTGCCTGTGCAGTAAGCAGTTATCCAAGAGCAGGATAAGGAAGCCAAGCTGCCTAAAGTGCCAGACTATAATGACATGATGTGACCTTCTCAATCTGGAGAATGACAACTTTCCATTACATCTGCAGTTGTCACAGATTCCCCACTGCACTCTACAGAAAGGGGGCTTGAGTGTAAGCCAGGCCTGCCTGGGCATCAGAGTAGGGACTATCTGAGCAGAGACCTCCCCAGTCCACAAGGCTCTCTGAGCCCCGCCGGTTTCCCACCTGCCATCTTCCCATTCTGACTTCCTGGGCCCATACACTGCCCCTGACCTCGACCCTCTATGGTTTCGCCTCCTTCCCCAAATCTTCCATGAAGAACCAAAAGGGCCAACATTCATGAGCTTCTCAAGAACAAACAAGTTCTCCAGTCACTTCCCAACTTGGAGGGCTTTTTCTCCAAGGAGATCCAAGTGGGTGGGAAAGTCATCTCTTAGGTTCTCCGAGGTTGAATATTAGTGATGTTTTAAATTGCTGTCCATTATTAATGTTAACTCGCGGCAGTCAGCGCTGAGATCTGCAATTACAACAATTCATAAAAACAGCCCCTTTGTTAGTCGCGCTTGAAGAGCTTTCGAAATATAATTGCAACGCAGTACAAAGTAAAATAAAAATTCAGATTTTCTTTTACCGAGGCCATGAACAATACTGTCCTTTTTACAGCAGCGGAAAGCCTCAAGACATCCGTTATATTCCTTCAATGAGCTTTGTTCAATAAATGCTAAGCCTTGAAGCTTTTAAATGTATTAAAGTGATTATGATATCATCACTCCAAAGGCACTTCAATAGAACATTAAGACAGAAACAATTTTCCTCCACACAAACGGCATCACAGTAACAAAAAGTTGATTAAATGCACATTGTATCAAAAATATTTTCAGTATTTATAGACATATGTAGATAACACTAACTGCAATCCACGCCAGACGCGGGGAAAAGGAGAGAATAAAAAGCATGAGGGGGGAGAGTAAATTTTAACTATAAATCTTCAAAATTTAAACTGTGGCTTGACTGTGACTTTGCTCGAGGATTTACAGTCAGAGTTACATAACACGAAAGAGAATAAACTCGAAAGGAAGGAATCCTAGAAGAGGACAAGTACTTCTCTCATAAGCCCAGGCACACGGCCCCTCACATGTGCTGCACGGTACCTCCTTAAATGCATCGGTATGGTCACGGGCAGGCAATGTCAATCTATTTATTTAAAACATGTAACATGCTGCATTTAACATGTTGCAAGCAGGCAGGGACTCCACAAAGGGCAGAGGCCTTTAGGCAGCAAACCAGGAGGTGCAGAGAGGTTAGGAAGGGGGCCGTGAGGTGGGGTCACTGCAGAACCACAAGATGCAAGGTTCTCTTTGTTACGGGCTTGTTAGAGAATGCTCTTAGCGCAGATAAGGGGATTATGAATTCACATGTGAATTTATCCCCTATTAAACTTTCAGCAAAAGGGTCAGTTGGCTGGAATGGCAAAGCCAAAGGCACCGTGGTCACATGCCAAGGGAGGAATTACTCGTAGGCCCTCCTGACAGATGCACGAAAGAAAAAGGGGAAGTTTCAGTCCTTCTGAGTGCGCACAGATTAACCTTTACATCTGCTCGGTTGTGTGTCTTGCCATGTTGCTCCTCTTTAGCTTGAGGGCACATTCCCTAGGCACTGAGGACTTGATGGCGCCCTTTTTTGTGGGTCACCGTGGCATGCTGGTGTTTAGGTTTTGTAGTAGCTATTTATATAGTAAGGATATTGATCCTAGGCCTGTCACGGTTGATACAAATATTTATAAGTCGGTTTTGCCTCTTCTGTTGCTTTATAGGGTTTGAGAAGGTGAAGGAGTTTCACATCTTAAAATACAAAGGAGGATAGGATTCTGAGAAACAGACAGGAATACTACAGAGAAGACAACGAACTTCCAAACCAGTCAAGACCCAAAGCCTTCCATTTGACCAAGTGCCATTCAACTTGACTTACCCTCTAGGCCAAAGGGAGAGAGCCTTGTGTTTATCAGTGGAAAACACTCTATAAACAATGCAGACTACACAAAAAAAGCCACTGACTAGGTCTTTCATTACTCAACTTGGAGTCCTTGTGATTTTCTTTATGGGAGACTATCCTTGTCCATCACTCCAAGCACTGTTCCCTGGCCTTAGCACCTTCTTAAACCAGCCCAGAGAAAGGAGCACATAACGAAAGGCCAAGAAAAATGGGAAATAAAGACCATACAGTGGGTGACAAGTTCCCCTACTCAAGCAACTAGCCAATGCCATGGGCCAGAACTGATTTTCTATAAGACATCACATAGGATTACCTCTACCCCACAATACTGCCCACAGGGTTGGAGTGGAAATCATAATTAATTCAGGCAAATTCAACTCCGCAAGTCCAAGTAGCAAATACTTCCCTTATTATATGAAGCATAGTCTTAAAACCGTTGGTGGAAGTTACAGCAACACACTCAATGCATTAATGAGGCAAAGCTACACAATGAAACGCTTATGACCAAATCATAATTCTTTCAAGTAGGGAAAGAATACCCTTTAAAAAAAAATAAATTTGAACTTCAAAGAAACTGTGTTTCTGTTAATAGTCCTACTTCCCTCCCTCCCTCTTGATGACATGAGATAGGTAGGAGTGAAAGTCAGTTTAATTCCTCAACTCTCTTGATCCATTAACCCAACATAAATATTCTCCGCATTAGAACACGAAGTATAACTGCTCCTGATGCAAGGACTCCAACAGAAGTTGCTTCTGTGACCAATGTCACCCAAATCCATAAGAAACTACAAGTACTGTGACAGTCAACTACGAATTAGCCACCAGCAAAGGAGAATGAGTGGCTACTTCAAAATAGATAAAGCATAAATTCTTTTTGGCTTCAGATCTCTTCCATTGGGTGGGAGGGTCACAGAGAAGGGGGAAAGATTGGACCAAGAGGCAGCTGTCCCTCATTCTAGTTGCAATCCCAGGATGGTGAACCAGAGGCCTTGGACCAATTAGTACTTTTCTTCAGGGCCTCGATCTCCGTCTAAAATGTAGCAGTTGACCTATGTGTTTCCATATGCTCATTCTAATATTCTGTAACTGTGTGACTATTACAACATTCCTAACAATACTCTGCTTAGAATTATATACAGTGGGTTTCTAGTTCCGGACCCTAACAGCCAGGGTGACAATGTGCTAAGCAAAAAAGATGACATTCCACAATTAACAGTCAGAGAGTCATGCTCAAAGTAGAAAATCAGAAGTTGACTCTATGTAAATGCACATCATATGTATGCAAATATCCACCTGATCAAAATACTTCTCATTTTGTCATCACAACTTAGTATTTATTAAGTGCCATTAGGGAATTCCTCTGTTCAACTAATTATATGTGATCAGAAATCAGATAACGGGCTCACCTTCCAGCTCCTTAAGCAAGTTCTATAACATCTTTGAACCTCCGTTTCTTCATCTAGAAAGTAAGAAAGGTAAGAAATGGTTCCTTGAACATTGGATTATCGTGAGATACAAAAGAGATAATCCATATAAATCAAGCACAGTAATTGCTATAATTATTATTACCACTACCACCCTCATTACCATCTCTATTAAAATCCCACTGGATTGTTGTAAGAGTTAAATGAGAACACATATTAAGTATTTAGCACCAATACTTGGCACATAGTAAAAAGGCAATAAATGTTGCCATTATTCTTATCATTCATTACATTCATCTGTGGAGTTTTACTACATTGTCATCATCAGATAAGCCTGAAGCATTTTTCTTTAGTCTGATATTTCTTTTTTTCCTCTACAAGGATTATTTTCAATGGAATAGTTCTAGCACTCAAACACAAACCATGAGCCCCAAGCCACCTAACACATCTTGGTACTCACAAAGCTCGATCAGTTCCTTTTATCGACTGGGAGACTTATTTTCCTCCCTGAAAATGTAAAAAGGCAAGAACCAATGAGCTCTGAGACTCCCCTCCAATTCCAATGTCACACAACCCTACCTGCCAGCCACTAAAAAGTGGGGGTCACACACATTGTTCAACTTCCTCTCACACAAATCTCGGTGTCTGGTAAACCCACCTAGACAGCTTGGATTCACATAAAGCTACAAGAGCAACTTGTGGGATGGGGGACTAGGAAAATCTGGGCTTTAATCCAGTTTTATATGAAATAATGATCTCAACCTTTCTGGACACTGAGTCATGGAGACCAATCTAGGAGCTTCTCTAGTAATCCTTTAGATTCCACTTATAATAATATTCAGCAACATTCCATATTATTTCAGTGCTCTGTGAAATTTCTGTTTCCTTTTCTGGAAATCCAAACAGGTAGATGTGGTTCTGCCCACAATGAGGAAACTGCTGCAAAGTGGATGCCCTCACCCTTCACCCTCTGGTCAAGGCAGCTCAACCAGCTACACCATCTTTGCGCCTTATCAAGCACGTTAAGTAACAAGCACGATGTGTTCCTTTAGCTGTAACCTACGTGATTTATCTTTCTGGGGAAAATACACAAGATCTCAGGACTCAAGTGAAGACTTGAGGCACCATGTGACGATGGGTGCAGTTTCCCAATTTTAGTTGGTTCCCAGGAGGGGAAAGAAAACTGCATGGTGACAGTTAAGGGTCCTCCTGGCCTGTCAGGGAAACATAAGCGGTCATGCTTCTGAGGAATGAGACATTCCAGCATCTTCCCCAAGAATACCTCCATTCTATATGCACCTGCATCCACAGTTCTGCCACCAATCTACATTTTCCTTTCACTTCAAGAACAGTGATGATTATTCCAGACACTAAATCGAACCTTCCAGAACCACAGGGATAGCGGCAGGACACTCACCACATCACCCCTGACACCTGCTTACCTGAAGCCTGGTAAGTGAGTCTCAAAAAAGAAAACAACAATACTAACTTTTTATGCCCATTATTTAGTGACTTTATTAGAGTTTTCCTAACTCCTCTGCACAAAGGGAAGGGTAAGCTATAGAAAACTAAGTGGCTTTGTCATCAAAAGCCTTCAGCACACTGGCACGAAAACACCTGTCAGTGCAAAAGATGCCTCTTTATCAAGTCTTCATCCCTACCAGGAGCCAAGCACACTCTGAGCTTTCAGACTATTTTCTTCCAATGTTTTGAAGTCCCTTTCAGTTCACATGAAGGCTAACGATTTCAAAAAGGTGGGGAAAGGAAAGGAAAAGTTCTATTTTTTTCCTTAAGAAAAAGGAAAAGATACTGAGCTGTGATTATGAAGTCCTAAAAGCCTTTTAGCTGACAGCATAGGCTTTGTTGAATAGCTCTGAGAAGCTCCAGTGAGAGACACGACGCGGCAATAAAACAGAGACAGAGCATACACAGTTTAGCATCCCTGGCCTCCCTAATTCAGGGACCCCATTTTATGCCATAAGTCAGCTTTCTCCCTGCAGTAGCTCTATGGAACACTCAAGGTCCAGAGAGGCATCAGAGAAACTGACACATGAGCTCAACCACCCTATACATCATGTGCTGCCAACAGAGAAATGAGTTTGTATCAAACTCAGCACAATTCTGCAGCTGAAGCCAGAATTTCAAAAATAGCAGAAATGGCTTAAACCCTCAGAGGGTCCCATGGCCCACCTTTACAGGTCTAGCAGGGATGCTCTGCCCTTGGAGCCCACACTGGGTGAGCATGCCCAGCCCCCAAACGCTGCTATCCCAAGAGCCTGTGCCACTCAGCAAGTTTCAGGTCACTCACGGACACTTAGTGCTTGGGCACTGACAGCACTCACAGGGGGTCACTCTGGCATGGGGAGAGTCATGGTAACCACTGCATAAAGGCAGCTGTTACAACGCCAGGAATGAACGCCCCTTCCCGCCGTCCTGCCCTGAGCACTGAGTTCCAGCTGTAGGAGGGGAGGACTGAGCTGTGGGAAGAAGAAACCACAGCAGAGATGATTTTCAAGAACCTCCCAGACTCTCACACATCCCGAACATGAACTCAGGGTCTCCACAACACTTGGGTGCGTGAGACACCAGCTTCTCGGTGATGGAGTACTCAGCCTCTTTTCAGACATACCTTTTCTCTGAAACTATTACACTCAGAGAGCTTCGAGCGATGGCTCCAGACCTATCCATCTACCAACAGAAAGCACCTCTCAAGCTCCTTTCTGACACGAGCCCATCACTCACCATTTGCTGGTACTCCCGGTTTTTGCTGACAAAGCTCCATTACTAGAAAAAGCTCAGTAAGTAAAGCTGATTTGAAATAACTATATATTATACAGAGGCTGGATGAAGAAAACTGACTTGAAGTCTAGAAAATCATCATATAAAGAGGCTCTAGAAAGAACTGCTTAATTATTTAAATACCTCCACTTCCTACAAACCGCACATCATTTGATTTATCATTAGTGTTAAATATTTGGTAATTTATCGAGGTCATCTGACAAAACAACTCCATATAGCAAGTCCATATCAGACACTGTAATTCTCCCAGGGAAATGTCTCTGTCTCCCTGATTAATGTTAGGATACTGAGCTAATGCTATCAAATGAAGGCGTGTGCCAATGTTGGCTCACTGGTAAAAGTGCAAAGTTGACAGCGTGCCAGCATGGTGGCCTAAGGAACAAGTGATCATGTGCTATCTACTGCTGCTGCTGGGGAGGCTGAAGGCATGGCTGGGGGGATCCCAACAAAGATGCTCATGCAGAGTCAACTGGGTGGAGATGACTGGCCCCCCAGGACTCTCATGTCCTGACTCAATGACAATGGACACAGCCACCCTGCAAAGCAGGACCTTCCCTCCTACATGCCAGACTCTCTGTAGGCCCAAGTGTGTTCATGTTGCCCCCCAGCTCTGAATGCCCCATTACCAATTCTCTACTTCCCAACTCCTCCTTGATCTTCAAGACCTTTTTTCTACATAAAGTTTTCCTTCATTACCCAACCTCATAACATTTTCTCTGGTCTTTCAACTCCTATACACTACCAGTAGTTGGTAGAACAAGGTCAAACTATCTCCTTAATGCACTCAAGGTGGAATCTCTATCGTCCATACAGTCTGAGGTGTTCTTAGCATACTAATGAATGACAGTGGCTCTGTATGCTTCATGTCATGTTAAGTCAAGTGAGTTAAATATGAGGAATACAAGACACCTAATATCAGTTCATCAAAAGATCTGATAGATTGTGAATGCTGCAACTCAAAAGCAGAGATTCATCTTTTAAAGTGCACATGACCATATATAAGGTCATAAAGGTGACCCAAAATTGCATGAAGTAGATTTGACCACATACAAGGCCATAAGAATGGCCTAAAATTCCAAGTAGGAACAGACTTGTAACCACATACAAGCTCATAAAGATGACTTTCAATTCCAAGAAGTAGAAAAACTGTAGATAATATTCTCTGATCACAATCTGCAGAAATTTTTAAATCCTCTACCAGTTTTATGTCAAGGAAAAATTAAAATCAAAATACCCAAAATATCTAGAAAATAAATATGCAAATGATAGGTTTAACCTTATAGGATACAATTAAAGTAGTACTCAGGGAAAACTCATAGCTTTAAGTATACTCAGTTCTAAAGAAGAATGAAAATGCTTAAATTAGTGTGCAGTTTAAAAACAAAACAAAGGAACAAAATAAACATTAGGAAAGCAAAATAATTGGTAGAGGCAAAACAGTAATTAAAAAGAAGAGTAGTACTAATAAATCTAAGAGTTATTAAAAGAAGATTTAATCAACTATTAAATAATCAAAGGGGGAAAACAGAAAATATAGTCAAAATAAGAATGCAAATGTATATATAACCACAGACACATAATAAATTAAAAGACACAGAAAATGGAATATTGTTCAATTTTTTCTAATACATTTGAAAGCCTGTACAAACTGGGTATTTTGTAGGACAATTAAAAATAAGCCCAGGAAATACTGTAGATCTAAAGAGAGCTTATTGCAAAAGATATAAAATTATCAGATGATAAAGCCCCACATGTTCTACAGACAAATGTTGCTATTCTTCAAGAAGTAAATAGCTATAATGCTATCTAAATTGTTTGTTCCAGAACATAGAGAAATGTTCTAAGTAGTTTCACAAATAAGTACAAATACTCTTCAACTGACGGTGGGGTTACAGCCTGGTGAATCCATCAGAAGTTGAAAATATCATAAGTTGAAAAAGTATTTAATACACCTGTTGTAGTCACAGTTTCCAAGGGAATATATTTAATACAGAACACATAATTTATAGGATTAACAAATCCATAGAGTCAAATGCAGAAGAGTGCAGGAGATAAGTCCACACATTAGAGACCCAAAGAATCCAGCTGAGGGCCTGGATCCCATGGCAATGTCCTCCACAAGTCCAGTTGGAAGCCAGGAGCTCACAACAATGGCTCATGCAAGTATATATCAAGGATCTATGCTGGGAAGATCCAAAGGTCAGTGATAGAAGCTAGAAAGTCTGTGCCAGCGGGATGAAGAATCTGTGCCAGCTCTGTGCACTGGAGCTAGGAAGCAAAGCTCAAGGTAAGGACCAGAGCTTCCCCCAAAAGAACCACAGCTATCCTCAGTGATAGTGAAGACCTGAGCTCCTCCAATGCTGAGAACAGCTGAGCTCCTATCAGGAAAGCCAGTGTGACAAGCTTCTTCGTGAGAATCAACAGCGCACCACCTTCCCCTCCAGTTCTCCTTTCATGCTGTTGGCAGCAACCCTTAGGTGGGGCTTCCACACCCAGCACCACGCTGACTCAGTTCAGCTGGATGATACAAGCTGCCCATAAGTTAATACACCACACCTAACCTACAGGCAGCTCACCGTAGAGTATGGCTTTTTCCTCTTGTGACTGCGTGGCTTCCTGGGGGCTGCAGCACTCGGCCATGGCCCAGTGCTGTGAAAGCTATCGTATCACACAGTACTAGCCTAGAAAAAGACCAAATTCAAAGAATGTTTTGCTACTGAATGGGTATCATTTTTGAATCGTGGTAAAGTTGAAACATTGTTAAGTCAAATCATTCTAAGTTCAAGATCCAGCTATATAACATTCTACTAGTCTGCTCAGGCTGCCTTAACAAAATACTACAGACACTAGGTCACTTACACAGAGACTTTCACAGTCTCACTGCTCTGGAGGCTGGAAGTGCAAGATCAAGCTGCCATACAAGTGGCTCCTAGTAAGGCTTCTTCATGGGTTACAGACGGCTGCCTTCTTGTTGTGTCTTACATGGTTTCTTCTCTTTGCACAGGAGGAAAGAAAGTGAGAACTCTCTACTGTCTCTTCCTCTTCTTACAAAGACATTTGACCTGTTGGATTAGGGCCTCTCCTTTTGACCTCATTTAACCTTAATTACATTCTTAAGGGCCCTATTTTCACTTCCTTTAGCTATCTTCACTCTCTACAGACCACAGTCATTTGACTGATCACCAGTGTTAAATATTTGGCAATTTACTAGGGTCATCTGACAGCCGATGCAAAACTTTAAACAAAATACTAGCAAATAGGACCTAGGTGACACATTAAAAGAGTAGGGTATCATACTTCACAGAAATTTTAAAACACTCTCTTCACCAAGTAATGATATTATATCACTACTAAAGGAATTTTTTAAACAGAATTTCTAAGTGTCTCAATATTAAGAAATTTAATACAGGGCCAGGAATTTATCTCAGTGGTGCAAGCACTTGCCTGACAGGCTCGAGGTTGTGAGTTCAATCCCGGTAGCAAAAAAAAAATTTAATAGTTTATCACATTATTATGTAAAAACGGGAGGAACCATCTGTTCATCTCCATAAATGCCAAAAGTTCAGTATTATTTTCTAACTTGAAAATAGAATAAAGTAATATGCCTTTTCAAAAGTACTAAAAGAAAAAAACAACTTCTCATACTAGATGATGCAACTAAAGAAGGTAAAGAAATAAGCAGCATAAAAATGAGAAAGATTCTTTCAGGTTTTTTCTGATGATACAATTATGCCAAAAAAAGAGAACAGAATCAACAGAATAACTTTTAAAAAGAAAAGTGATATTAGTAAGGTAGTTGGTTATATCAACATGTAAAAATCAATAGCTTCAGCTGGGTATGTGGCACATGGCTTTAATCCCAGTTTCTCAGGAAGCTGAGACAGGAAGATCACAAGTTCAAGACCAGCCTGGACAACTTAGCAAGACACCTGTCTCGAAATAAAATTTTATTTATTTTTTTATTTTTTGGTACCAGGAATCAAACTCATAACCTCACACCTGCTAAGCAGGCACTTATGCCACTGAGCTGAACTCTCAGCCCTATTTTTTGAGACAGGGTCTCACTATGCAGTTCAGGCTGGCCTTGAACTTACTTTGTAGTCCAGGCTGGTCTCGAATTCACAATGATCCTCCTGCCTCAGCCTCCCAAGTGCTGGGATTAAGGCATGTGCCACCACACCTGGCTCAAAATAAAATTAAGAACTGTGGTGGTAACTTAGCACTTGGTCAAGGCCCTGGGTTCAATCCCCACTACCACAAAAAAAGAAGAAAACAATAGTTGTATTCTTTTCCATTTCATGTTCATTCATTGTTTCATTTATTAACTACAAATTGCAATGCCTTGTGCTTTTGTGAAGCATTTTTCAAAATCCTCAGCAGTAGATATTAATTCCATTTTATAGGTACAGAAAATAAACTCAAGAAGGTAAAATCACTTTTTGTAGTCACAGAGCATGTCCTTTAGCTCAAAACCCAATATTCATTGTCTAGAAAGGATGCCTTTTCCCCCAAAGGACAGATTAAATTCCATAGGTATTTTGTCAATTCAGCCAGAATTAACTCGAGTCAACAGCAAATCTTAAAGTCTTGCTCACTATTTCTAACACAGAAATAACTGGCGAAACTACACCTATTTGTTAAAGGGGGGGAAATCATTAATGCCAAACACAGTAACCTACATAAGAGTATTAACTAAAGTGAAACTAGAAACACAATGTATTTTCCACAGCCACAAAAGAGAAACAGGTGATGCAATGAGAATGCCGAGAGAGGACTGGTGAGGTGAGGGAGGGCAGGGAAGACCTCCCTAAGAAAGTACAGCTGAGACTGAAAGCCAAGTAGGAACGAGGCAGGGAGAAAGCAGGAGAGCGTTCCAGGTGGGGTCTGCAAAGTTTCGATGGCCAGAGCAGACCTGATGTTTCCTAGTTCTGGGAAGACCGGCGTGGCAGGACAGAGAGACACAGTGTGGCCCAAGATGCAGGCAGACCTCATGTCCCACGTGAAGGGGACTGCTTCTTCCTGCTGACAGAAAACCATTAAAAGATGCTAAGCGAGGAAGTGGCACACTCAGAGTTGCCGCCTCACAAGATGGCTCTGCAGAACGGAGGCACATGGGTGAGTCGATGAGAAGCTACACGGTGAGGTCTGCGTGTGAGATGGTGCTGCCTTGGACTGGGACGGCTGCTGTGGGGACGGAGAGGAGTCACAGTGTGCAAGAGACATTCAGTGGACCAAAAAACCCACCTTTCTAGCAAATCCTTCCTGCCAAGGTCACTGACTACCTTGCTACAGCTAAATCCAGCAGCTACTCCAGGACCTCAACCTATGCTCCCCTCTGCACCCTGCAACCCCACGAACCACCCCATCCTTTTGAACTGTTTCTTAGGCTCAGCTTTTGACAAACCACAAATCTGGTTTTGTTTTTTTCCAACCTCACTGGTTGCTGCTCATTCTAGGTTCGCCTTTTAATTGCTCTGATCTGTCTTGTGACCTCCTCCCACCCTAAATGTGCCCCCAACCCCAAGTACATTCATCCAAGCTCCATCCATCCCCACAAATGAGGCTCTAAACACCTCATTACACCTATGCTTCCCACTGGGGCCTACAGCCTAGAGCTGTGGGCTCTCAACCCTAGAGCTGTGTGTCCAGCTCCTGGATACTCCTACACAGATGTCCCAAAGGCACCTCATATTCAGCGTGTCACAAGTTCCAGTTCACCTGCCCCTCACCTCCTCTACCCTAAAATATAAGCTCCTTGTCGGCAGGGATCCTATCTGCGCTATTTCCAGAAATCATTGACCCCCCAGATACATAATAGTTCTATAAAGTGAATGAACGAATGCATTCTTCAGGACCCCTTTCCCCATACCCTCTACTCCTTCAAAGGCCTGGTGGGCCTTTTTGATGGTCTCAGAGCAACCTAAACTCACCAGGGTATTGTCATTCTTCACTTTGCCCTGCCCCCCACCCCAACTAAACTGTAAGCTCCATGGAGTTAGGGACACTTTTTTGCAGCAAGAAGCCCTGGAGCTGCAGTGGACCCAAAGTGACTCGGCTTTGAAAGAGGTACCTGAAGACATGGAGCCAAAGAGGGAGATAAAGACCCTGAAGCAGATAACATGAACCATGGGCAATCTCTGAGAAACACAGAGGCCACACACTGCCAGGGTAGGAAGAGAAAGGAAGCGAGACAGAGATGCAGAAGACAGGTAGGACATTAGCTCCAAACCTTGTAAAAAGGGGCCTATTTCCACTGAAATCTATTATACAGTACTGAAGAAATGGTCTTTTGGAGACTTACCCATTGCCATTTTGTTTTAAGGGGACAGACTATATTTAACTAAAACCTGAGGCGTCTGTTAATGCCTTTCATAATGGATAGGATTTCATTAAAACCCATCAAAGTCTTCCAAAGTTATTAAAACACAGTCTGTTAAATGTGAAGTTTTAAGTACCTAAATTGAAACGGAAACCTTCTTTAGTTCAGTCAATAGTAACCGACTATAGTAACGTGATCAGAGATAAGGCAAAACAACTCTAGAGGTGAACCCAAGCAAAATCAAACACTGAAACTAAAGATTAGAGATTCCCCGTTGACAGGCAAAAATATGGACTCATTGGGTCTTCAATCTCTTGGTTATTAACAGCAGACAATGCCACATCCGTCACCAAGCCTGAACCAAGGACCTTTGCCTGAGGTTAGTTTCCAAAGCTTCCACTCAGCACATTCAGACTCTTAAATATGATGTTTCCTTTGCTATTTTTCTCCACCTGACTCGAAGCAGGTTGCGATGCTGGGAGAGCTGCCTTTCCCAGCGTGAATGCAGGCTGTGCACAGAGGTCAGCAGTTGCACGTGGGCCCAGTGGCCTTCTCCCCTGTCCTGTGACCCTTCAGAGCGATGGTCAAAAGGCCCGAATGGTGACGATCCATTTCTCCAAAGGGGCATGGCTCAGAATCCAGGCAATGAGAAAAAGCAAAACAACGGGACACGAGGGAAAGGAAACCTCTGCGCAGGCTGTGTCTGAGGGGCCACTGCAGAGGCGGTGACCAGGGGGCCTCCCGTGTGGCAGCTGAAAGAGGCTATGTGGATAAGTAATTAGAAAAGGAATCATAATTACCACAGATATGACAAGGAGGCCTGCACGACAGGGAGTTCTGTCAAAGCCCATAATTCTTGCAAATGAGCAGCAGGCCTGGGTGACACAAGTCCTCCCTCATGAATTATACAGGTGGCCAGGCACAGTGTACGCTGGGTGATGCTTAAGCAGGAGTGACTGACTGTAATGGGGACCGCAGGGTCCCAGCACTACACAATCTTGTGTCTCCAAGAGGCAGAGGCAGGCAAAATTTCCAGCCTCTGTGCCAGCAGTAGCACTCGGGGGCTTGGTCAAAATGAGAGCTCCAGGGCACACAGGGCAGCCAGCCAGTTCTACAGAGTGGGGGAGAACGTGATGGAAATGTGACATTCACATCAGGCTTTGAACATGCAGGTGTTTGACAGGTAGAGGTAAAAGGAAGGCCTTTCCTAGGGAGGGGAGAATCTCCTGACCCAAAAATTCACATGTTGCAATCCTAACCACTACCACCACCACCACCACCCATGACCTTAGAATGTGGCTGTATTTTTAGACAGGTGTTTAAAGAGATAACTAAGTGGAAAGGAGGTCACTAGGGAAGGCCGTAATCTGCTGTGACTAGGGTCCTCATAAGAAGAGAAGGGACCACGTAAAGACATAGACAGAGGAAGGTCACCTGCCACCCAAGGAGAGAGGCCCCAGAAGAAATTCTGAAAACAACTTGATCTTGGATTTGGCACCTACAAAACTCCATGTCTGTTTTTGGGGCCACTCAGTGTGCAGGATTTTGTTAACGCAGCTTTAGCAAACTAACACAAGGAACAACACAGACAAAGATCAAGAGGTTGGAAAACACAAAACAAACAAAGTCAGTCCAGAGTTTAGGAAACAGGAGCAAAGCTAGAAAAGCCATACAAAGGCCGGGAGGTTGACGTCCGGTCTACAGTCACTAGCTTCACGCAGGAGAGTGACTTGGATCCAACTTGGACTCTCAGCAGCCCCTGCCTTGTTGGTGAGAGGCAGAGGGAAAGTGACGGGGTTGGGTGGACAGATGAGCAGTGCTTAAGGGGATGAGAACATGAACTGAGATTTAAACATGGGATGTTGAGAGGACAGTAACACCATTAACTTAAACAAAAGAGAGTAGAGCAAATTTGAAGAGGATCTAGATGAACTGAGCTTGCACAAAATTAGGGTAGGAAGGCAGGGCAGAGTTTACCCTGCTTCTCAAGAGCTGATGATAACTGTGACCCGATGGAGGGGTCCTATGGGGCTTCTTTCCAGGTCCATGGTGTGCTGAATAAAGAAATAGACAAGACACACAGAAAAGGCAGTGAAGGGCTACATTTACTGAAGACCAGAAAAGAGGTTTGTCCTATAGGGTGAGAGTGGGTCAGTGAAAAAGCTCATGATGGAAATAAGGCATTGGGATATTAATCCTATCAAAACCTCACTGTCTTCACATCATATTTAAACTGTCCTATAGAAAAACTCACCAGGTTTCTCGCCAGATCTGAGGATCAGAAGCAGCATTCTTTGATTGGCTATAAATGAAGCACTGAAAATGGCATCTTCTGATTGGTCTGGCAAACAGGGACAGATTCAAAGAAGGATGGAGAATATCGACTTCTGATTGGCTCTGTTTACAGTGCTCAGGAGCCAGGGAGTCATTTTGGATCCTATGTTTTGTGCACATTCTCTCTTTTTAGAAAATATCTCACCCAACTGTTACCGGTGGATTTTGATGACCTTTGACACATTGTGCCCAGTTGGCTGTCTGGTTTGCCCCAGCCCTAAATCTCCTACGTAAATACTATAGCCTTCTGCCCCACTGGTTGTGCTTGTGTCCACATGCATGCGAACGCATCAATTTCTCCCTGGGGCCCCATGTTCATAAGCAGTGGTGGGTTGTTTTGTTTTGGTTTGCTTGTTTGTTTTAAATTAACCAAACATGATGCCACTTCAACAAGCCAACTTAACCTGGCAGTTAAGACTTGAATAAATAACACCACTGTCAGTTCAGGTCCCCACAACTCCTCAAAGTCTCAGACTCCCATTTTCATTCTGATGGACCAGAATTGAGGACTTCAATGACAGTGATGTTGGAACATTCTGACGTTTGCAAATTGTGAAAGTTCAAGCAGGAGTCAACCATGTGGGAAAGAAAGGCGGGCGGGAGGTAGGAGGCGTGGCTCTTAGAACCTTGTGGTCTTGGACCACTTAAGAAAAACATAATCAAAAATCACTTTCAGCACCCACGCCTTCTTTCAGAAGAAAAACATTTGAAAGCACTGCCTACTGGGGGGAAAAAGTTGTACAAATCATTTTATTTCATGCTCCATCATTTACTCAGCACAGGATTCAGTGACACCTCCTGATTAGGTTTAATTTTAAGCCAGCACGAACACCACATACCGTATTGTCAGAGAAAGTTCCATTCCTCTCTGAGCCTGATGGGCGACTATTGTAATGTAAAACCCTGGGATTTAAATAACACAAGCAGATTCTATTATGAGGAGAAAGGTTTATATTTTGGAGTCTTTTTACTTCAAAGGAGCCCAGATACCAAACCATGAATTACCTAAAACAATAGACTTCAATGATCAGCCCTTGAGGATTTCCTTAGGAAAAGGACTACTTTACTTGAAAAATGAGGGGAACTTCATGATCCAATTATCGCTAGAAAAGAGTCACAGGTTTTCAAAATGAACTCAGGTTAGGAGGGAGGAGGCCTGGCTCTGCCAGAAGGGCCCCCAATTCTCTCACTACCCTGGGGTCCCCCCTTTCCCAAGGCACTGGTTCCCAGCTACCCTGAACCTACATGCATCTCTAGGACCCCTCCAGCCTCAGGAAGAAACCTCCCCCAGCACACACAGCAAGGAAGCAATTAGGACCAGAGAGAGAAACTGAGGGACAGCATCTTGGCTCTACTGTGTACCCAGCCCAAACCAGCCCACATCACCCTCCTGCTACGCCCCAATAGCTGCTCTCCAAGGACCCCATCAGCAGCATAGGAGTCTCACTCTGATGCCCGCAAAGGACAGTTCATCTCTCAAGAAGTACTTTTGGACAGGACTCTGTACAATAAAAGGACTGATTTCTATCCTGTCATCCCAGCTACTGGAGCAGGATGATGGCAAGTCTGAGGCCAGCCTGGGCAACTTAGCCAGACTCTATCTCAAAAACAAAATGTGAAAAGGGGCTGGGGCAAGTAGCGTAGTGGTAGAGCACTTGCCCAACATGCACTGGGTCTTGGGTTCCATCTCTAGTACTGCCAACAAAAACAAAAGAAGAACAACAACAACAACAGTGACGATGACAATGATGATGATGACAACGACAATGACAAACTCATTTCTGCTCTCAGTGAGCACAGAGTCTGGTGGGGGGCCAGCACCATACCCCTGCAGTGTGGAACGCACCATGGAAGAGCCAGATGCCAAATGTTAAGTCAGAAGATCAGGAACAACTTCCTGCAGGAAGTTACCCTGGTGAGGGTCTTCAAGGCCATACCTCAAGACCATGTTTATGAAATCAGTCAAGTACTGTGTCACCCATGCATGCCTACACACACACACACACACACACACACACACACACACACACATACACATACACTCCAATGGAAGGGGCAGGCCCTCAGGAAAAAGGATGCGATACAAAGTGAAAACCATGTTACACTGAGGGGCTCAGGATAGGTCTCATTCTTGCTACCATCCAAGAAGACCTGAAACAAACTGCCCTGTGCCAGGGTCACTCGACAGAGGGCCTGGCCTGTAGTGCTATGGTCTGAGTGTTGTCTTTGCTTCTCAAGTTCCTATGCTGAAACCGTCACCCCCAGCCACCCCGCCAAGAAGTGTGGCCTTGGGAAGTGAGTAGTTCACAGGGACAGAGGTCTTAGAAGAGACCCTAGACCCTTTCTCACTCCCACTCTGGCTTATGGTGGCAGCACTCCACACATGCTGGCAGCTGCTGCTTTTTGTGTCATTATGATCCTGGTCGTCATTTTACCAGGGACCAAGGAAACAGTCCCCTAGTACAGAGAGAGTAAGAAGGCACTGGGTCCTTACCAGACGTGGAGTCTGCTGGAACCTTGGTCATGGACTCCCCAGGCTCCAGACCATGAGAAATAAATGTCTATGCCCAAGTCTATGGCATTTTGTTACAGCTGATGGACTAAGACAAGTATAAAGCAAGGCCGGTTTAAAGAACAGGAAGTACTCACTGTTCTGTCTCCCCTTGATGACATCCTACCCCCAGGTTTTCCTGCACTGCTCACAGAGGTCTTCAGTTCCAAAGGGCTTCTCGGTAACACATCATCCGGCCATCAGGAGAGCTGACCATGCAGCATGACAGACAATGCCACATTCTCAATTCTGTTACCAGGAACCTAAGTGTGGTCCATAGATCAAGACTCCTTCACCTCCCCGCAAACCTACCAAACCTGAAACTCAAGGCATAGAGCCCGAGAATGTGCATTTCCCACTCTCCCCGGGTGACACTGATGTTCCTAGGATGCAGTTTGAGAACCACTGCTCTAGGGGACCGTTTCCATGGTCCCTGGTAAAATAATGACCAGAATCATAATGACACAAAAAGCAGCAGCTGCCAGCAGTTGCACAGTGGCTATCACCGTGAGCCGGAGGCCACCTAAGCAGCCCAGTGTGACACCTGGTTTAATCCACGAATGAGGAAACTGCCCCAGAGGTGTCAGGCAGTTTATGCAACATCACAGCAACAAACCCCGGTGAGCCCAAGACCTGAACCTGAGAAGTCTGCCCAGAGCCCATGCATAGAGGCCTGCGCCTGCAAACACAGCCTGCTGGCCGCTGCCTGGTGCTTCCACTGGGTGACTGGTGCATGAGGCTGAGAAATAATGATGTCGAGCACTGGGCCTGAGAAACCCAGTGTTTCCAAGCACATTTACTTTGAGTCATACTTACTCTCCACCCTTCATAGGGCGCCGTCCCTATTACTCCTTGAGCTCGCCAGCACTCCTCTCTGCCACCACACAGCACCCACAGCCCCTGCAGCATTCATTCATCCCTCACCCGTTCACAATGCACTATGCTAGACTGTGCAGAGAAGCCCCAGCTTGCTCCCACTTTGGTCTATGCCTAGGACCTCGCCCCCATTTGCTTTATACTCAGTCTCATATCTGTAGTCAAGAGCTAGACTGCAGCAAGAAAGACCTTCACAGCTTCCCAAGAGTCAGATGGCAAAACCCAAGAGTCAGATGGCAAAACACAGAGTAGGAAGAAGTATGAAATGCGAGGACCATTGCACAGACCAAACCCCACACTGGGCTTCCCTGACCGGACCCACAAAGCTAAAGGTGACTAAATCATGCCCACCTCCACCTCATCTCACCAAAGCCCCCTGTGACCTGCCACACCCACATAAAACCCTTCTCCCATCGGGCCACATCCCCCAACTCCTGCCTGCTGTTAAGACCCCAGCCAGAGAGGGAAACTGACGGATGAAGACAAGGAACAGATGTGGGGTTTTGCTCTAGCTCAAAGCCGAATGCAGCTTCAAGATGTTTTTCCTTCTCTCCAGCTCTCGTCAATGCCTGACCCGTACTAAACTGCAGAGATCGGTGTTTGAAATGGAAAGCACATGCCACGTGCAGGACTGACTACATTTTTCCCTTCTGAAGCAGCAGGGCACCAGAGGAATTTTCAGCCCCACAAACAAAACTGTCCAGCAATTCAACTCAATAAGCATTTAATGAGCACCTACTATGTGCCTCGCACTGCACACTGAGCACTGAGAGGAATGGGTAAGAAGTTAAAGAAATGGGGCTGCCCAGGAGTCCTGGCACTTATGTGCCACTCATTTTTGTCTTTCCTGGGCTTGGGTAATTTTGGGCAAACTACTTAGTCCCTCTTCACTGTAAGGAGGGCATAATAAATCCCACCACAAAAGGAGATTAATTAATTAGAGAATTAAACAAGACTAATGGGAGACAGTCTGGAACATAATGAGGCCGTGAATAGTAGACCTCCTTGTCTTTCTTTACTCAATTTTGGTGGTGTAAGAAATCACATGACAGCGTGTAATCTGGCATCAAACTGACAGGCCAAAGTTTCAGCAAGTTTGGTGGAAGGAGAAACTGACATTTGCAGAGGGGCCAGGAAGCTCTAAGCTGAGGTTTAAAGTGGGGCAGCATTGAGTACAGAAGATTTGGAGGGAGAGGAGAGGGCATTCCAGGAAATGAGAATGGATTTGGGACTAGAGAATACGGCGGGCAAATGAGCGCGGCCAAAGGGACCAATGGCAGATAGTTCTGGTTCTTCCTGAAGGAGGGGAGGTCAGGGGACTCTGAAGCCACCAGCAAAGAAGTCAAGCTTGAGCCGGATGCCTGAGGGTCACGGACAAGGAAGCAAGCTCTCCTTCCAGGAACCTTCCCTCGAGCAGGGATTCTCCAAACAACCCAGAGACCCCACGAGGCTACATCTGTGCCCGGCTAATTGCTCCTTTTGGGGGACACACGGGGAGGGTCTCCAAACTCTCCGCTCAATTTCCAACATCAAAGAAATTAGAAATAAACATTCAATATTTCAGGGACTGGTTTACATTAGAGTACATCAGCATGGGGAGAAAAATCATGTAGTCATTTAAAAAGATTATCATGAATACTACAGAAACACAGAAAAATGCTTTTGACATGTTAAGTGAAAAAAACCAGAACTCAAAACAATGTGGGTGCCATTAGCAAGAGATGGTCTGGTAGAGGGAGCAGCAGCCTCGGAACGGAGGAACCAAGTCCTAATACTGACTCTATCTTAGGCACTGTGAGTTCCAGGCAGGTTTTACTTCCCTTTCCTTGAAAGGAAGTTGATAAAATCAACCTTATGGGGGTGACTGAGAATTTAACGCCTCGCTCATAGCTGAAGTTCAACTCTGCCCACTCCCACAACGTATACAGGTGAAATATGGCTCTCTGAACTTGATGACAGTGTTTTTCAACAAAACAAAAGGTGAGCTCGTTTAAACACAGAAGGCAAGCTTCTTGAAGGCAAGTGCTGTGTCTTCCTTACTGCCACACTCCCAGAACACAATAAAAGCAGAACTAAGGTGCTAGGGTTGCAAGTGGCTTGTTACTACCACAAGGTTTTGTTGCTTAGGATACCAGAAGGAAATGCCTATCTCCAGTAGACACCATGAATGGGATCATGATCAGACCATTTCTCCACCCTGGAAGCTAACCTCCATGGCTCAAGGCAGACAGCCCAAGAGCAAGCGTCTGAGTTCACAAATCTACCAGTCCATGTGGGAGACCAGGGCCATACTGAGCCAGGGCCAGTGACCCAATAAGGAAGGTCCAAAACTTCAAAGACTTGCTAGGTATGGAATGGATCCTTCCAATGTACAGAAAAGCTGGACAATCAATGAGACTCTCAGACCAGGGGTGCTGACAAGGAGGACTTGTTCTGCAGAGGTGAGCTCTGAGCCATGCAGGCCATTCGGGCTCTGGGAAGGACCGGCATCACCCACACCACAGCCAGTACAACCAACCACCTGCTCCACATGCACCCCCAATCCCTCAATGACACCCCAGAGCGTTGTTCCTCATGGCTGAACCTCCTCCAAAACCATTTCTGTCCTTCAGCCTTAGGTGTGGACCTTCGCTGACATAGACAAGCAGTCAGAAGCCATTCTACTACCTTGACCTGCTCATGAAAAGCTTTCAGACGTGGCCCTCAGACCATGTAGATGGTGGCAGGCAAAAGGCAGGCGGGCACTGGAGTCTTGTGGAGAAAGGATTAAATACAATGAAAGGGGAATGGGCGCACCTGAGAACCAGGAGTGCAGGGCCCCTGAAGACAAGCCTCTCGGACTCTTCCTGGTTGCTAAATTTCAGGATTGGGTGCCCCACGGGTAACAAAGCCATAGCACACAACACACAACCAAGAGGAGGCAATTTCTGGAGAATCACACCAAGCTCTGGGTCTTGTTGGGAGCTCCAAGTTCTTAGGCTGCTTCCTGCACCCAGGAGGGTGAGCCTACCCAGAGGCCTTCCGCCAGATCCCTCAGCTCATTGTAACGTCTAGATTTTTCCACTGAACAACCATGACACAACTCCCCGGTGCTCTGCACAAATCCAACATCACTCTGCAACTTCAGGCCAAGCAGAGAAGTGGCCGGGGCCCCTCAGCCCACCCTCTTCTGTGCCCTTCTATTTGGTACACACACATCCCCGATGCACGCCCAGCCCCTACCACACCTGCACATGGATCACAGACCGCAGGGTGGAAACAGCACTGGAGGCAATTACAGTCACGGGGCAGGGGTGGAGGGGAAGGAGACGAGAAAGCAGCACATGCTCGGGGTTCGGGCTCCCTGAACACGGGCGCAGCAAGGCCCCCGGAAGTTACCAAGGCCTTTGATGGGGTGGGGGGAAGGGAGCAGTTAAGGCAAATAACTAAAGGCATTTCGGTGGATGACGCTCCCCCAGTGAGTCACTGCTGCTTTATTGCAACATGCTCTCCATAAAAGCCATTTTCCTCTCCCAGGATCTGCTTGGGCAACATGTGATGTCATCATAAATCATCTCCATCTCTCTCTCTCTCTCTCTCTCTCTCTCTCTCTCTTTCCTTTAAAATGTCAGCAGATTTCTTGGAGTTTCTAAAAAGCCAAGAAAGCCAGCACCATCTCCCAATTTTGGCAGGAAAACCCGTTTTCTTTCCCAAGACGTCTGTCTTCACTTTTTCCCCTTGTTCTCCCATAGGAGCGCCGCAGAGATAAAGCCTTGAAGAGTACAGAAAGTCACAGAAAGCAGTTATGAAAAAAAGGCTTTCCTTTCTACCCTTTCCAAAGGCAGGCTCTTTCTCTCACTCCCTTTCTTCCCTGCGTCCTATTTTGGTGCACTTCCAGGGGAAGTGAATGTATAGCGAGCACTTTTAAACAAGGTCTAATACAATCCATGCCTCCAAGACACGGATGCCATTAATCAGAAGGAACGCTTTGTGAGAGGGCACGGGCTGGATGGGTGCCACAAACCAGTAACGCAGACAGGCCCTACCTCCCCACCCACCCCCATCGGGGCTTGGCATTCATTCTTGCTACCCTACCACCTCCAAACCCTGGGCCCAACATTCCCCCCAAAGACCTACTGCAAAAACCTTCTACCACGAGGAAAAAAGAATTTCCTTTTGTTCCAAGTTCACTGAACCAAAAAAAATCATTATCATCACTTCAGCTGTGCAATCTCAAAAGAAAAGAAAAAGAAAGACAAGACAAGACACGACAAGACAAGAAAAGAAAAAAGAAAGAAGAAGAAAGCAAGAAAAAAATCCAAACCAATGCTAACCCATGAGAACTTGTAGGGCCATGGAGGAGGAGAAGCAACGGTGGCCTGCGGTGTTTGGTCACACTGGGTATCTCTTTGGGGGCAAAACTACCTTTGGAAAGGGTCCTTCCAGAAAGTGCGCATGGTTAGAGACTGGCAACCATGTCCACTCCATGGAATGACCACACAGTGATGAAGAAGTGATGCATGCAGGATCCTGGAGGGCCTTCCTTTTACATTCTTGACCCCTAGCTAGGTGTCTTCCCCTCTCCCAACATCCCCTATCCTTCCAAAAAAAAAAAAAAAAAAATCCAGTTAACTAAAGACAACTGGGAGTAAAGGAACTTACCTGTGAGGGAGAGTGACAAATATCTAAGTGAAGTCCTTTGGGGTTATTATGAATGTCTGAGTACCCTACCACTTTCCCCTAGCCCAAGATAACTAATACTTCAACATTAGTCCCAGAATTAGTTACTGGAGACATAGATAATGCTTGCAGATTATTATGTCACTAACCACTAAGAGCCACTTCCACTAAGTATGCTTATTCAGTGCTTAGGATGGAGAGAAAAGGAGAAAGCGGTTAGCATACGGCAATATGGAACTAGGGCAGGTGAGGAACATGTGATGTTGATGTTAACCATTGGGCCATCTCTGGTCACCATAGTTTATCTACATTCAAGTGACTTTCCCAGGACCCCAGCATGTCATGTACTGGGGGAGGAGGGACCCTTTGTTTCCCCTCCTCTTTCATTAGCCTGACTGATCCCAGTCCCTTGCCCTGAAGCAAGGTCAAAGGGAGGAGAAAAGGAGGAGGGAGAAGAGGTGGGACAAACAAGAGGCTGCGTGCTGACTCAAGCACCGAGAGCCTGATAGACAGAACACAGACCCTCAACGTGTGTGTGCTGGAGAAGCCAGACTTCCAGGGGTCCATGCTGCCCTTGTCAAGAAAGAGCAAGTGGAAAGTCACCTACCAGGGTAAACGAGGCCTTGGCACCACTTGCCATCACTCATGTTCGCCTGGAAAATCCTCATCATCCCCCCAACATGGCCAAATCTGCTCATCTTTCCAGATCCAACTCAGACACGCACCAGGAAACCATGCCTATGCCCAGGACGGGTGGTGAGTTCATCCCTCCATCGTTTCTAGTCACCTATTTCCAATGGCCCCTTCCTGGGACATGATTCAGCTCAGCATCTGCCCCCTGGCTTCCACCTGGCACACAGCAGGGATTTGGTGACTGTTGAGTAAACCGATTGAGTCACTGAAAGGAAAAAGAAAATCATCAACAAAACGATTATTTTTAAAAAAGGAGAATCCAGGGAAGAGGGACTGGTTTAGAGTAGAAGAGATCCACATCAATTAAGAGAAGGGTTTACTCAGTGGGAGTGTTTCCTTTCTGCATGAAGGAATGTTCTGGAATCTTTCCACAGAGCTAGACCATACCACCTGAGATGAAAACTAACCGGACATGGGGGAGGTGGGCTTGGCCTCAGTCAGCAAGGCAATCCAAGCCTCCTCACCTGCAAGAGAGAATGAGCCTCAGACTTTTATCAATCCCTCATGACGACCCAGCTGACCAGAGCGGCATGAGGTGGCTTCCATGGGTGAAAACACGGTGCTGATAAAGGCATGCTAACGGCTACAGAACAGCCCAGAGCTGAAGCAAAACCACCAACCCCCACAGAATGCTGAGATGGCAGGGAGCAACTGAAGGAACTCGTTAAGACCAAGACAAAAGTACCATCAAGGCTTCCCCATCAAGGGCTAGTTCCATCACCACAGACCCAGGGCAAGGAGAAGACGGGAGAGGGATACAAATCCTTCCCCCAACTAAAGCCACAGCCCTCCAGTCCTGTCCCACCCACTGCCTTATTACTACCTCTTGCAATCTCCCAGCCTCGCTTCTGGAAAGTTTCAAAGTCACCACCAACCAAGCCTTCCTGATGCACAATGGCATTTAATAATTGCTTATGGTTCTCGCCTGGGAAGCCAGGCAAGCGCCCACAATTCATTACATGTGTGACCTTTTGAGCCCTCAGCCCCCAAATGATTTTCACTCACTTTAATCTGAGTCCGATTCAAAACAGATCTGCTGTCAGCAGCCTGAATTCTGTAGGCCCGTAGATGGGCAGTGCCTACGGCTAATCTTTTAGTGCCTTAATCATAAAACGCAGCACTTCCCCAGCTGTTTTCACCCAAACAGCCAGAAAAAGGGGTGAAAAATGATGAATTATGAACTCCAAAGTAGTATTTCATTAAGCCAGATTTGACGCTAAAACGCTAACTGTGCTCTCTTGCAATTGAAAAGTTGTTTTGTAGAAATCCAAATCAAGAGAATCTTGAATTCTCCATCATTAACCAGAAAGCCCCCCACCACGTGCCAGTGCGAGGAGGGGACAAAGGCACCCATCAGCCCACAACTTTGTTAAACCAGGGCCACTTCAGACTCCTGCAACGCAATGCCAAGCACACTCAACAGGTCCACAAATGCACTGCGTTTGCTTGGATTTAGTGGGTGTTAATTGAAATCAGAGCTGCAGTCGTTACCACCGACATGTTCCTAAATACTACCCAATAAATTTGTGTCTGTTTCAGATTCTCTGTGACAGCTGGTAATGAAAAGGCACGTAAGAGAAGGCACGTAAATGGTCTTCTCATGCACCAAGTCCCACAGCGTGCGCACAAAAGAATGCCTGCACACACACACACACACACACACACACGTGTAACAACACTCACAGCACGCTTTGCCCATTTTTAAAATGACACAGGCAAAGACACACAATACTCCGCGTGCTCCAGCAACTTCCTCTGACATGTGCACCTCTGAAGAAAGAAAGCAAGCCTCTCTCTCTCCTTCTCTCCCTCTCCCTCTCTCTCTCTTGCTCTCGTTCTCATTTCTGGTCCAACTTATGTGGCTTTTTGATGTGTTGTTTCCCTTCCTTTCTCTCTGGCTCACTTCGCCCACATCAGGTAAGTCTTATTTTAATTTAAAAAAACAAAATTAAAATTTCCCCCAGAATGGAGCATCTAAAGGTCAGCCAGGAAAAGAGCCACAGCACGTGGCAACTGAAAGGAAAGAGGTGATGGCCTAGGGAAGGAGGGAACGGTCTAGAAAAAGAATTGGCTTTCCTGATTTTGCTGAGAAAGTGCCAGGTTCACCCCCCCAATTACTCATTAGTTCCTTATTAGTCTGCAGGAACAGCAAAGCAGTGGCTTTGTGGCTCTCTGAGTCAGGCTGAGCTGAAATAAAAAGGAAAGGGAAGGAGAGCCCTCGGCCGCCGGCCACACGTACTTCAACCTTCCTTGATCTTCCCGTGTTAAGTCGAGGACTCCCCCAGATCCCAGCAGTCCTGCGAACTCCGCCAGGGGTCTCTTCCATCGGAAGATTAACACCACAGTCAGCTTCCCCGGCACTGCACCAGCAGCAACCTCGAGGCAAATATGTTTACCAGAGACTACAGCACCAAAGGCCCCACGTTAGCACCGGTGCAGATCTCACGGAGTTTCTTCCCCCAGCACATATTTCCCAGCAACTGATCACTCAAGCGAGTGTCAGCCAAGGAGCCCTATTGCTCCTCTTGGCAAACTCCCTCCCTCCCACCTGCCCTACCCCCTCGCTTCTCTTGTCCCCCAGCTATAGCACATGCCTGAACCCAAACATACGGCGAACAGGTGTGCTCGCCTACCACCCATGTGGACGAGTGCACATGCAGGTTTGCCACATGCCTGCCTCCAGGCACACCACTCACACGTATGCAAAGACACATGTACCAGTACACAGAGAGCACATGTGTGCACACACACAAGCATGCACACCAGCACCCCAAGCACTTAAAGCTGGAGGAAGATCAATCCTCTGATGAGACTAGAAGTGTTTCTGCAGAAGAAAACAACATTTTTTGTTTGTTTGTTTTTGAGTCATGGTCTCACTATGTAGTCCAGGCTGACCTTGAACTCACTACATAGCCCAGGCTGGCCTCAAACAAGCAACAATCTTCCTGCCTCAGCCTCCTGAGTGCTGGGACTACAGACATGCGCCACCACTCCTGGCTATTTCTTGATATAAAAATCCTCCAAAGCAGTCCAGCAACCAGACTCTGCTCTTTTCAGAATCTCTCCTTGTCTAAAGAGCCCCTCAGAGCATCTGTGGGAAGCATGAGTTGAACTCCATGGTACTGGAGTTGGGTTTGCCAGGCAGCAGGTCAGCAGGCCCTGGGAACGTGTTAGAAATGCAGTTTCAGGATCAACCCCAGACCAACTAAGTCAGACGGTGCAATGGAACAACAGAGCTTTCCCAGGAGACCCGTGGGCTGCCCTTCTTAGGGTCCGCCCATCCCATGACAAGGGCATGCCTAGTTGAGGTCACCCTGTCTCACCAACCCTACAGGTTCAAGATCTCCAGCTCACACTGAAGCAGGGGGATGAGGGAGCCAGGCAGACGGCCTCCGCCATCAGACCTGCAACCTCCTCCCTCACCAGCAGTAGCCTGAGCTTTCAACAGAGCCTCAGAGATTCCGTCCTCACCGCCCTTCTGAAGCCCACCCGCAGCGCTGTGACACTAAGTTTTCTCCCCATTAATTGTCTCATCACTTCACAACTGCTGCTTTTTATTTCATTATGCTTCTCATCAACCTCAGATAGAAATATAACCGAAAAAGAAATTGGAGGGGAAGCATTTCCATATCTCAAAACACATGCAAATCAACGCCCAGAATCCTACCTGGAGTGTTTTTATTGAGACAATTCTGTGCTTGCTGGAGAAATGACCTTATAATAAATAAATTCCTATCTTACCAAGGTAGATTTTTCTCCCCACCTTATAAAGCTAATTAGACTGGCGCAACGTAATGTTTTCCTAAATGCTTGATAACCTCATCCTGTTACGCAGGAAATATTATTTTTAAATAGATGTGATAGATACAAACTGAAACACTCGGATTTCAATTCCAGCCCCAATTCCCGGATCCCCTCTCTGAGTAATTTAAGGACTTCCTCTAGATAGTTTTTCATATTCTTTTAACTGACATTTTATCTTTATACGGTATCTCACAGAATGAGCACGCACTAAGACAATGACAGCCAAGAAGGCCTGTCATTTCTCATTCCGACAAAGACAGATGTCTTACACTGGCTTATGCCAATAATAGATCCAACAAAAAACAAAAGAGACTACACCTGCCGCTGATGTAAAGGCACCAATTCACATTTGTGACACTCATTTGTCAATTAACAGATTTCTTCCATTGTTGACACGCGAGACTTAAAAGATGTGGGCTCGAATGTGATGAATTAAAAAAGACAGATGAGTAAGCTATGAGCTGCAAAGTAATGCTATAATGTGCTTTAGATATGAATATCAACTGACACCCCTGACAGGCCATACAAGGTTTTATTTCATTTTGCACTGTATCCAGGCTTCATACTTTGTCTTCTTTGTTCGCTTTTCATCAAGCTTCTAACATCTCATTCTGACAGCCAGAGACATTTAAGGCACTTTCGTTTCAAATGCAAGTTAGCGTACTTGATTTGTCATTAAAATGCAAAACGATTGCCGTTGCAGGTAAATGTAGGTATGCTTAAAAGGTCGGTTCTGCAAAGGAAAAGCTGAAAATGGTTAAGTTCCTTGCTCTCCCTCTGTCGCTAACCTGGCTGCCTCTCGGGGTGCTGCCCAACACCCCCTTGGGAAAAGGCTGCCTAGAGAGGGGTCTCAGGAGTTCCCTGCCCCAGCGGTGGTCAGAGACAGCCTGTGGACTCAGAAGTGGGCCGGGCCTGGGCGTAGAAAGCTCACTTTGTCTCCACGAGGCATTCCCAGGCCTGCAAGTTTGCCTGGATTTGCCCCCATGCAAGCGCTCACTGGCACTGTGGAAGAAGGGGACACATGGACAGCCTTAGGTCAAGGCACCAAAGATGATTCTTCCCATGCAGCCTCTGTCTGACTTTTCCTCCACCTTCTACAAGAAAGGAGAAAACTCCAAACCCTTGGTCTCTCCCTAGGGGAAATGGAGGATGGGTCGTCAGATGGGGTGACGGGTGAATGACACACTGCTCCAAAATACATGGCCCTTGGCATTTGAGAAGATTACAGAGGCAGGAAACTCTCTCTGCCCTTCTTCACCCTCCTCCTGTTAAGACCACAAGACTCTCTTTTGAGAGATACCTATGCCTGGCAAAAAGAACACACTTCTCTCTGAAGACGCAGGATACGGGGAAGAGTCCTAACAGCCCTTGCTAAATTTCCCCCAGTTCATTACCCCCAGATCATACTTTGTCTTCTACTGCTCCTCTCCACAATTATCCACTTCTCCATCAGACCAAGCATTAAAAATAATCAGGTTTCCCATTTCTTTGGATCTTTGTTTCTGAAAGATCCCATGTCATGTGAAGTTTATATTAAATACTGCACATCTGTATACTTTACTATTGTTAACCTGTAATTCAGAGCTGGGGGGAATGGCTCAGTGGGAGATGCTGACCTAGCATGCACAAGACCCTGGGTTCAATCCTCAGAACCACAAAAATTAAAAAAGGTTAAATAAATGATAGATAATGTTTTAAAAATCTGCCATTTCTAAAACAAGCCTCAGCCACAAACTTACTGACGTGAGGAAAGATGTTCCCTTTTTCTTTTGTTTTCCTATAGGGGCTTCAGGGAAAGTTTCTTCTTATTTTAATTACCCTTCAATAATTTCACTCTTTGGCAAATTACCTTTCCCAAAGAAAACAGTAAAAACAATGAAACAGGCAGGCATGGGGGTACATACCTGTAATCCCAGGCACTTGGGAGGCTGGGGCAGGAGGATTGTTACAAGTTTGAGGCCAGCCTGGGCTACACAGTGAGTTCAAAGCCAGCCTGAACTGCATAGCAAAACCCTATCTCAAAAAAGACAAAAGATAAATAAATAAATAAAATGAAGAAACTGCTTTATGGTTAAAGATGTTTGTCATGGCATTTCTTATTAATGCCGATTATTTCATATTTCAAAATATTTCAAATTTATTTCGAAAAAATACGGGTAAAGTAAGGTGCTCTCACACGTAAAAGTATTATGTAATCATGGGAAAAAAGCCATATCATCCAAGAAACCTAAATCTTATAAGATTAACTAATTTATGCCTAGTGTTCCATCTCTGGAATGCCACAAATAATGAAACATGATAAAAATTTTTCTCTTTGAATTCTTGTTCTTTGAATTTTTCTAGGTAATGTGTATGAACGTCATACAAAAATTTTAAAAATTGCAACCTTCAGCATAAATGGGTTAAAAAGACAAAATAAGGTATAAGACCTTATATAAAGCCTGACACCAATTTTGTAAAAAAATTTATACATACCAAAATGTTAATAGTTAATTGTTCAGTGATAAGAGTATAGACTAGTCTTTTTTCTTCTGTATAGTGCTCTGTATTTTCAGATTTGTTATAAATCAAATATATGCCACTTTAGTAACTAGAAAAAATGAAAAACTAGAAAAAACAACATTAAAATGTAAAAATCTCTTTGCCTTAATTCCTGTTCCCTAGCCCTAAGCTACTACCTGTGCTTTCTGGACCTCAATTTCCTTTGTTAAAAGAAAGTATTAGAACAATACTTTTCAAAACATGTTCCATGGAATCCTGTCACATGACAAGGAACTTGTGAGTTGATCCAAATGACAATTTAAACTTAACTTTTAAATTACATTAACCATTTTTTTAAAGCTATAATTTAAAAGCAGTGTGCCCTCTCAAATAGGTTATGCACCAAATTTCAACACCCTGGAGGATACTAGCAAATTATTTTGTGTGACAAAGCTAACTCATACTGTGCAGATTTCAAAATAGTTTCTTATTAGGATTATGATATTGCATGATGAATTTTACCAGGAGAAAAAGCTGCTACCATTGGCAATGACTGAACTGAGTTAAACAGTGTTTAGATACTGCCCACGGGAAGCCAAAGGCATACAGGCATGAGGCTCAACAGTAAACCCACCATTCATCTGAAGAGCCTCACTGCTTTTGCAGACTCGCTTTTTAAAAGTAAATATTAAAGCATTTTTATTCTGTAATAGGCTTTTTATAGAAAATTTTGACAAGGAAAGGAACCTAGAGAAGCCCTGATTTAAACCAACCTCGCCTTCCACGCAGCACAGGTTAGTGCGGGTGTCAAGCAGAATGAAAAAGGGGGACAGCTAGGTTCCCTTCACACTGCTGTTGATGCTGGACAAGTTACTTGATCAATCTAAGCCTCAGTTTATCTGTAAAGAGGGGCTTAAAACATCGAAGCTGGGAAGACTTAATGAGATAGTGCGCTAAGTACTAAATGCCTGTTAGCCAAAGTTTTATCATTATTACTACTTGGTATTAATGTAGGAGAAAGAAACGGCCCTGAAGTAGAAGATCCCACACGGCTCAAACACAAGCAGCACACTGAAATGCTTCACAAGCTCAACAAGAGAAGCTACTTCACTAAATCAACCGACAGAATCCAGAGCACCGGGCCCATATTTAGTTCCTGACCTATTTCACCTGCTCTTTCATGTGACTACGCCGTGGCTACACAGTCTAAGTGGCCCCACTTAGAGTCCAGGGAGGAGCAAACTGAGGGAGGGGAAGGGAGTAAAGTGAGAAAATTCCTCTCCAGTCTGAGTTCAGAAGTATAACTGGATTTTTTAAATCACTCAAAATCATTAAACAAGGTCGGGCATGCTGGTGCACACCTGTAATCCCAGCACTCAGGAGGCTGAGACAGGAGGATCACTACAAACTTGAAACCAGTCTGGGCTACAAAGTGAGTTTAAGGCAAGCCTGAACTGTACAGAGAAACCCTGTCTCAAAAAGACAAAAAAAAAAAAAAATTAAACAAAATGGAATTTCAGTCTGGAATTTGGCTTTCTTAATTGCTGTAATTGCACACCCTATTTAATACCCTATCAACACTAATAATCATATTTATTAACATAATTGGAGCTAGTGCTGGGATACACATCTATAACCCCAGCATTCTGGGAGACCGAGGCAAGAGGACCATAAATTCAAGCTCAGCCTGAGCAACTTAGCAACTGAGTGAAAACCCTGTCTCAAACTAAAGAATAAAAAGGGCTGGGAACGTACTAGGTTTAATCCTGGTACCATTTACAAAAAGAAAAAGAGAGGAGAAGGGGGAACACAGAGGAGGAGAGGAGGAAGAGGAAGAGGAAGAAGGAGAAGAGGAGGAGGAGGAGGAGGAGCTAGAAAATGTTCTGCTCTTAGTTGTCCTTGCCATGAAAAACCCTGCCCTTCAGACCCAAGGTCATGACCTTGCTATCTTTGACCTGGCAGGAGATGGACCCCTCCACCCCTGCCGTCACCCTAGAGCCCTGACTTGACAAAACGAAATTTATGCCACAGGACCTGAACCAATATAATCCTAAAGGAAATTCCACTCAAAAGCAAACAGAAGGGGCTGGGGATATAGTTCAGGGGCACAGCGCCTGCCTGGCAAGCAAGAGGTCACGAGTTCAAACCCCGATACCAAAAAAAAATTAAATTAAATTAAATACAAGGATATCACCTTTGACTGCACCTACTTATTGCTCTCCACAGGTTGCATTTTTTACAGATTGAAGATCTGTGGCAATCCTTGTCACACAAGCCTATTGGCACCACTTCTCTACATTTCGGATTATTCTTAGCATTTCTGAGCAATAACATATTTTTAAATTAAGGTATGTACTTTTCTAGACACAATGCTATTGCACATTTAATAAACTACAAGTAGGGTGTACACATAACTTTCATATTCCCTGGGAAAGCAAAGAACCGTGTGATGTGCTTTACTATGACACTCACTGTATCACAACGATCTGGAACCAAATCCGCTCCATCCCCCAGGAGTGCATCGTACTCACAGCCTAGAATTTTTATCAGTTCTTGAAAACAAATTATGATGTCAAATATAAGTTTAGGAAGAAAACAAATCAGCACAGTTTTGAGAGTGGTCTTCTTCTCACCAGCCTGGAAGACAGAATTTTCATCTTCTCTGCATGCAGTTACCCACCTTCACTAGATCACCAGATAAGGGTCTTGAAGACAAGAACGAGTCTGAGGTGGAGAGGAAGCAGGGATGAGCATAGGCTTAGTAGTCAGGCAAACAAAGGTGTGCCTAGACCAGTGGTGGTGAACCTGTGGCACATGAGCCACAGCGGACGCTCAGAGCCCTCTTTGTTGGCAGGCACGTGAGCCAAGTCACCCCAACAGCCAAGCACTGGATATTCAGGCTTAACTGCAGTGTTAGTGTTGGCACTCTGTGATAGATAAGAGGGTTTGAGGTTGCAGTCTGGACACTCAGTCTCTAAAAGATACACCATCACTGGTCTAGACCTTGGGTCCCCGATGACCACTGTGTCCCTTTGAGAAAGTCACCTCACCACAGCACACGTTCGCTCCTGTCTTTAAAACAGAACACCTTGCTTGCCATCCAGATTTCAGAAAGTAATCAGAGGGGTTGTTGGCTGAATGGTAGTTAGCTTACTGTAGTAAGCAATTACTGTGTTTTTAAAACACTTTAGCAAACTAGCAATACCCAGATTGTACTGCATCTTCCAACAGAGGGGCACCTACCTCAGCATAACCCTACCCAAGCACCCCTGAGAGAGAAATAGGATCTCACTCTGCAACAGCCTACATGTCAATGGGAGGCAAAGATCCTGCAAAGTCCCAAGATATCCACATAACCAGGGAGGTACACATTCCCCTGGCGGAGAATGCACCCAAGCACCAGCCTTGCAGAAACGTGATGGTGTGGAGGAGCAATCATAAATGCAATTTCTGAAAGGTGAAGCTTCCAATTTGAAGTCCTCCCCTCCGGAATGAGCACAAGGCCTTGCTGGGTGCAAAGAGGCGCAGCGTGCAATGGCACACGTCATGGAAGAGCTGCATTAGCCGTGACCCTTCTAACAGCGTAATTGCCACGTATGTGTGTCAGGGCCACCACTCGGGCCCTGCTCAGCCTGTACATGGGCTGCCCTCCACCAGTGGGAGCTGGCTTCTCTCCCCCACATGCCTGTCACTGCATGGCAAAGGTTTGAGAGCAAAACCCCACGCTTCTGCCAAGACCTTACCTGACTGGCCTCCCCCAGATACTCCAGTTAGGGCAGAGTCTACACCCGAGAACCATGTGTGCCACCCAGCCCTGGGCCTGTAACTCACACACAGGAAGAACCATCTCTGTTCCCCAGTGTCGCTCCTCCAGGCCTCCAAACCTCCCCCACCCCAGTAGCACAGAGATCACCACCACCACCACCACCACCCTCCCCGGAGACAAGCCTGGTCCCAGAGCCCCTACACCGTGCAGGCTGTTAACTCAGTCTGGAAAGCTTTACCTGCAGGCAAACCATACCGTCTTCCCGAATGTGGCTAAGCCTTGGCCTCTGTGAAGTCTTCCTGGAAGAAGCTCACACTTCTAAGACCATCTTGGGTGCAGGAATCCACAGGGTGTCTCCAGTACTTAACTGACAGTGCTGTTCTACATGTGCTAGAGGAGGCTTTTCTGGGAGCCACCCCAGGCTCCCCTGTGACCCTCCCCTCCACATATGGCTCCCCAAACTGCCCAGCAAGAACAAGCTTCCCAGACAGTGCCAGATGGAGTCACTTTGCTCTACAAGATAGAACCCAAAGGTTTTCCAAGTCCACTGGGAGAATGTGGCTACGACCTCGTATTGTCCCTAATAATCCCACCTGAATTAGCCTCATCTCCACATGGAGCATGTCAGTTTTTCAAGGGAGACTTCACATTTGTAAGTTCCAGGTGCTGAGGAGCCCAGTACTGGGGGCTTAACAGGAACTCTAGCTCTCATGGTTTCAGGGAATACAACAGCATCTATAAGAACACGAGGAGACCTGCAAAGAACAACGGTCCGAGTGTGTGGCCTCTAAATTCATTTCCAGACCGCTTGGGGGAAGCCAAGCAATCCTGCCCTGAGCAGTCCCCACCCTTGCTGAGAGGTCTAATTTAGTGTCATGGCAGGAGGAGCCACTTCAAAACCTTGAGATGGACACATGGCAACCAGAAAGACCACTGTAACCCTACATCATCCTCCGAACTACTCTCCATCCCGGGACCTGACTTCCACCCACCAGCTAAAAAGGAAAAAGATCAGAAAACCTTTCAAGTGTACAGTTAGATTTATCCCTCTAGTCACTCTTCCTGGGCTTTGTGTCGCAGGCTCCAACAAGTTCAGGGTCCCTCAGAGGCAGGGCACTACACAAAAGGTCCACCGCCGGGCTCCTTTTTCCTACATCTCACATCAGGCTGGTTTTTCTTACTGAAGCCCAGTCACCCAGGACACATTCAGAGGACTGGTTTGCCATATCCAACTGCAGCTGGAAGAATACTTAGCTTTCTGGGATGTCAGCCTGGCTCAGGTGCTGGAAGAATGCACAAGAGCTAACCAGGGCAGACCCACCAGTCAGCATCCGTGCAGGTGAAGCAACCGCCTTCCGGGCTCCTGCCTCACTGCAGCCCTGGATCCCTTGCTGCTCACAGAGAGGCCTGATCCCGCAGGAGCAAGCTGGTGCACTTGGAAGGGACAGGGGGTCTATTCTGCAAAACAGGCCACCAAGATAAGACTAATACCCGCTAAGCTACTACAACGTACCCTTCAAAGACTAGCATGTGAGTAGACAGGGGGCCATCCAGACCCTCTGAAGGTAACACCCAGCCAGCCAAAACCAGTAGCTTATCCATCTCCTCTTGCCTTGTGCTCCACCAACCCTGCAAGTGTACTTTAACAGGTTTAATCCACAGAGCTGGTACAGAACACATACAAAAAGAAAAACCATTAGAATTTCTGAGGAGCAAAGCCCCTCAGAAGTCAGATTACTTCTGCCTCTAGACTTGGGTATGTGGAAAGGAAACAGAAAAGGGTCTTGGGGAAAAAAATAGCCCCTTTCAAAAGCAGCATTTTATTTGTATCGCAATGATCCCCTGTGCCGTTATTTCTTTAGCAACAGGAGAACATAATAGACCGACTCCAATTAGCACAAGTTACATTTTAGAATAACAAAAATGAAGAGGCTTCCTTTCTCATCATCCTATGTTTTTCTGCTGTGAATCCAAGTGCCATTTGAGAGAAGCCAGACTATGAAAACTAGCAGCCAGGTCAAGACTGAAGGCAGAGACAAAACCACACTATGTAACACATTTTGGCAATGACCAACAGCTAGAGTTTTTCTTCCATATTCATTCATTCATAGCCTCCCCAAACACACACACACACACACACACACACACACACACACGCACGTACACTGCCTCTCATAAAAGGGTACCCTCTCTGGAGATACACAATAATATTTAGAATTTTCCTCTGCTGGGTAAGCAAAGCCACACATAGAAATCATCTCATTTCTCCTGAACCCATATCAAATTAAATCAAGACAAAGTTTGGGTATCATCTCCCTCTTCCAAATATGAAAGACGTTTGCCCCTCAAAAAGGTCCTGAACATTTACTTAAGCAATTTGAAACGTCATCAGAAAGACTATTTTGTCTGTAAACTGTAAATAATTTAAATGACTCCTTGGGTATAAATATTTTATATCAGAAATTGATTTTCAAATGAAATGCACATGAAGAACCGCCGCACTAACCAGTGTCCGAGAGCATCCCGGTGTTCTGAAACCCAGGCAACATTTCCAAGCAGCTGAAACACTGAATTCCACATGAAGTCATACATGGTCATGTGTACCACATAGAATTAAAATTGCTGCCTCTACTCCCTTTGTGACAGACTAGAAAGCTACCCAGTGAAATCTTAAAGAAGAAAATTTGTTTTACTAAACTGCTGACTTTTCAGAGGATTAACCCAGGATATAGGCAAGGTTCAGAATGGATGCTGTATGCTTTAAAAAATAACTGTCATGTCCTGAAAACACCCTAAATTTTACCCTTGGGTAGACTTTAAGCTCCCAATCCTAAAATGGCTCTAGTCACCAACCCCTATGCTGTATAAGAGGCTAAGAATAAGAAAATTTTGTGCCTAAAGTTTGTGAGAAAAAAAAAACAGGGCTATAATGCAACCCCAAGTTTCAAAACATGCAGTTTTTCCCTGGTGGAGTGAATAGCAGTCACACTGAAAAGGGAGAACAAAGAAGAGAGGCATGCGATGAACACCATGAACAAGGTCTCCAGGTGGTGCGGCACAAACTGGCTCCAAACAAATGGGCAGTGGGACCCCAACACAAACTTTGCAGGCAGGCTCGGGAATGAGCCAGCCCAGAATCCAGGGTGGCCCTGAAGTGTGGCACAGAGGGGAAAGTGGGCGGGGAGGGGTCCACACTAGAGCCCCTTCCCTCCCCTCACCAGCGGTGCTGGTCAGTACTTTCTGGGACTGATGGGCAAAGGTATGACAAGACAAAGTGAGGCCACCGAGGAAAACACGGCCACTACTGATACCAAGCCAACAAGCACAGCACTGAGCAAATCAGCATGCACTAATAGCCCCTAAGTGTACCATCCAACAAGACACCACCTTGCTGACGGAGCCTAAGGACACACAAACGCACACACATGCACGCCGAGAAATACTTTCTTTTACCAGAGCCATAGCAGAGAAGAAAATATTATAACTCCTCAAGCCGTAGCGAAAGCTAAATCTTGTCTTGCCTGAACTGCAGCAATCGGCTTGATGTCGCTAAATTAACAAAATATTCCCTTGGCATTTAAATTCCCTCTCTCTTTCTCTTTCCTTTTTTCCCCTTGCAAGAGGAGTAGGGGGTGAAGTGTAATAAGTCAAAAGACACAGCAACTTCAAAACAAAATCAGTTATTTGTAAACAATCCTTGGGGAGATTTTTGTCCCTCTTCTCCCCACCCCACCCCAAGAAAAACAGCTCTGCCACTTATAATAGAAAGCCAAGTAAAGATAAATCAATTAGCTTGCTAATTTCTCCCCTCTCATTTATTTAGCTGTGCACTGTATTTGTCGTAATTGACTACAATTATGTTAATTACTAACTCCAGTATAATTACTATATTTATTGTCATTGAGCATGCGATGTACCCACAGCAAAGCTGGCATTTGTCGGGCATCAAGAAAGCAAACTGTCGAGAGGTGATTCTCGGCAAACTGGCGGATGTGGCTTCAGCAAATGAAAGGGCAAAAGAGATTTCATGCAATGTTAGTTTGAAAGCACCGGTTCATTAAGGATATTAATTTTCTGATAACTACACATTTAAGCATGACACACCAGCGCGGTATCTACAGGATTTCGCAATTATTAATGCGTGACAGTTTCAAATGCTAAGTGAATCAATTAAACAGCAGCATTCACAATTTGAGAAGAGATAACTGCTTCATAACTACCTAAGACTACAATTTTCACATGACAAAAAAGAGCCATTGAGGCGCCTTCAAAACCTGACAGGTCAAGAAAGAAGTTTGAAACAAAAGCACCTTACAACCATCATCTCCCCTCTTTACTTGTCAGATCAACTTTGCTAGTGTCTCCCCAGAAACGGCATCACATGCCAGCTGCCACAAGGTGATTTTTCATGTCTTGTCAAAGAAATCTTTTATTCTATTTGCTCTGCATTAACATGTTACATTTATTGATCAAGGGCCTGTTCGGCAGCCACAGCAGGGCACTGAGCTCTCCATGCCTACGGGGCTTTGATGTCCCGGTGACATTCGAGCCCGAATAATGCACATACTAAATGGATTTAATGCAGAAATGTGTTTGGGCCTGACAGTTACATTAATAACAGCCCCTCACACTGATAAATATGCAATTGCGACTATTAAGAGTTACCCAATTACGGGGAAAATATTTCTCTACCTTATAAATAAATCCATCAAGGAAAAAAAAAAAGTTTTAACAATGGTGCATTTTCTTAAAACATTTCTCCAGCGGCAGGAGACGGCCTGTGTGGGGCTTAGCATTCCCTCTTCGGCTCTCCCCCAATTGTTTTTATTAAGTCTTGCTTTATCTCAAGAATGGTTCAGTGGTTTGGGGATTTAAAAAAAAAAAAAAAAAAAACCTCTTTTGTTGGTCTTCCCTGTTGCACCCGTCTCTTATTTCTTCAGAACCAGAGAAAAAGCAGACACCCAGGAGACTGAGAAATTGGGTTCTGGGTAAAGTCAGAGAGGAGCCTAGGGAAGGGGGTGGGGGGCACGTGGCTGATCCCCGTAGCAATGGGTCTGGGGCAAGCACCTTAAAAAAAAAAAAACTCCCAACAAAACCTGAACATGTGTGTGTCTCATTTAAAACCCTCGGTGACCTTGGGCTGCGGCAGTGTTGGGGGGTAGGGGTGCAAAGGGGAACAGAAAGCAGCTGGGATGGAAGAGACCTCTTATTATTAGAAAAGTCTCAGTCAGGGAAAATTTGTAGTTATTATATCCCTGCAATTAAACACAGACACCCACCAAAAAGCACAACGATTCCCCTTTCATCCTACAGGAACAAGGAGCAGCTAAAATCAGCAACGCCACAGTCCCGGAGGAGACAGAAGAGGCTTCTCACATAGTGAATGTGTGCATGTAGTGAGTTCATGTGCAAGACACACACACACACACACACACCACCTCTTTTCACTTCACACTCTAAACTCCAGCATGCGGTTTTCTATCTCAAGGTCTGCCCCTTCCAAGGCTGGGACAACAAACCGTTTACTCCCTTAGTCTCCATGGCAATGGCTGGGCCATCTCTCCCATGACCATGACCTTGGGTCTGAGCCAAGCTTCTCAGCTCAAGAGAAGAAACAAGGGGATGAGTTTCTGGGAAACCCTCTGCTCCATCTCGCAGCCTATCCAGACCTCCTGAGCCTGCTTCAACAATTTCCCAAACCAGACAGGTTTTAGTGAAATGAGGGAGGAGGGAAGGTAACATAAGGAACTCTGGCCTCTGGGGACTTGAAGGTGGAGCAGCATCACTTATTCAGACCCCGCTACAGTGACATGCGCTGGCTTTTAGTGATTTAACAAGAAAAAAAGGAACTTTTCCCCCCACGGAAATACAGGCTTAGAAGTCACTGCCCATTTTCCTGCCATGAAGAAACCAAGGATTTTATACCACAAAGGCAGTCTAGAGTCACAGGGAAGCCAAAGTCAGACCCAGGGGCCATTTTATCCCTGCTGCCCCATTTTAGCCATTGGGTTGGTCTTGGGCATATCCCTTGTCTTGTCTTGGCCTCGGTGCTTCATCTATAAGATATGGGTCGTAATAGTTCCGTTCTCCAAATGCTGTTGGCAAGGAAGACAAACGTAAAGTGTTCTACCCAGTAAGCAGTAAGTGCCGGATAATGTTGGTTGTTATTTATTAATAAGAAAATAAACGTAATTATTGAAGTCATTCGCCCCACTCTCCATTCCTAGACCCCTTTGGAGGACAGATCAGTTGCCTCTCTGTACTTATTGGGGAGTCAGCATTATCACACGGCTCATGGAGAGAACTATCCTACAAACTATCTCCAGTAGGATCCAGAAAGCATGGGACTCAAGAGATTTTTTGTACTCGTTCAAGACAAGAACATTGAATGCCTATAATCCCAACACTTGGGAGGCTGAGGAAGGAGGATCGCTGCAAGTTCAAGGCTACAAAGTTTGAGTTTAAGGCCACCCTGAAATGTGTAACGAAACCCTGTCTCAAAAAGACCAAAAGAATATTGAACATCCTGCAAGAGATCTGGCACCCCTGGCTTCACCCACTACAGAGCAGTAGAGCCCCCATCCCCAACACTGTCACAACAAGTTGCCCCCCTCCAAGTAATAGAACTTTCTGAAAGAGAACCTGGAAACCCACCAAGTAGGAAGTCTGAAAGGATTAAACCTTCTGACCTCTCTTTCCACCCTACCAATAAAAGACAGCAGTATTTAAAAGTCCAGGAATTTCCTAGCCTAGAGGCAAATACTATTGGAAATATGGAGGCAATGTTAGTGGGAGTACTTTCTAAATTCCACTGCAAGTCATAAAGATCATTGTTATCCAGGAGAAAATGAGGCTCAGGAAAGTCCTGTGGTTCCTAACAATTCTCACCAAGTGCCCACCATTTCCCAGCCCAGCCTCCCCCACTGCAGCTCAACAACCCTTTTTTCTACCCAAAGGTCAGAAATCCAGGAAGTCAGGAGGATGAGAGGAAGGGAGCACCACAGAGCCACTTCACAGTGCCTGTCCCCTGCCTCTCGGTACTTATCCCTCCCTAGCATCTGTTCAGCAGCTCCCTGCTCCTACAGTCATGAGACCGCTCCAGAGAAGACAAGGGAGCCAGGGTCTTGCTGCTGAAACATCACTTATTACCTTCAAGTCATGTTCCACTTCACCTTTTAGTTGCATGTTCTTGGTAGCTAGAGACACTAGAATGACCGTTGATATTCTTGGAACTAAAAGATCTTTTTTTTTTTTTTAACAGCATTGCTCAGTACAGAGAGGACACCGGTTTCAGCATACATGAAACCTTGCTTCCTTAGAATCATTCAAGACTGATCAGTGCTCTAGTACTATACCAAGAATTCACTATTTAACTTTCTAACGCCTGTCTTTGCTTCCAACACCTCTTTCTCTCAAAGTTCATTGATATGAGCTCTGGTGCTTCTTCCCATCAATATCAGCATGCTCCCTGGAAAAGGCCTCTCCACTCGCAGCTTGAAGGCAAGGCCCCTCAGTGCACAGTTTAATGAAAACCCACTGCCTACAGGGCACATCCTGTGAGCTGTTCTCCTGAGAGTCTGCACAGGGAATCTTCTCCCCCACCTAGTCCCACTGGAATATAACCCAATGATCCTGGCTGGCAGGAATCTAACATACTCGAGATGAGCAGGTCTAGACTACAAAATATAAAAGGTATTTGTATCTTAGCATGGTTTAGATTATGCTGAATTAACAAATAACCCCAAAGTTTTGGATTTCTGTTTCAAAGTCTATGTCCAAAATAGATCAACAGAGGGTTCTGCTCATTTATAGTTAAAATCCAAGACCGATGATGATAGTAATAGAAGAAAAAGTGGGAAACGATGCACTGGCTCTTAAAGTTTTTGCCCAGTGGTCTTCCCAAAGGGTGAAACACAAAAACACACTGCTGAAGCAGAAGAAATGTTCAACATCTGGGAAGTGCCCCAACGAGGACCAGAGAGGGAAATGGGTCAAATCTGGACTCTCAGCCTAACTAGTACCATGTTGTATTAACAACTGAAGGCCTATTAAATCCCAGGCAATTTAACAGGCACATTACATACAATACTTAATATTTTAGCAATTAAAAAATGACCACTGAAATAACCAGAAAGTGTCAGAAGCAGAATTTCAAGCCAGAGCAGGGTAACCCCAAAGCTTTCTCCCCATTACTGCTGCCTATCTTTGCAACTGGGTAGCAAGTTAACAGCCTCTGGTTCTATCCAGCTGTTCATAACATGGTGGTGTTCCTGGCCTTGAAGAAGCTGTGACAGTATACCTGGTATCCCCTTCACTGCATGCAACAGGGAGAGAGGGCAGAGCCACCAGTTCCCTACTGGAGCTGTACAAATTCTCCATCCCTTTCCCCCTCATCCTGGCTAAAGCCAAGGAAGCAACAAGCAAGCTCCTACCTATGAAATTTTCACTTCAGCAATTTGCCCATCCAGTGCATTTATCAGAGTGATGCTCAATAAGATGCAACTGCAAATAATTTAACTTTTAAAATGTAAGTGTCCTGTTGCCATAGATCAATTAAACCCTCTGACTTTTTTATTGCCAGACTGACATGAGCATATTTATCAATGTTTGCCATGGAAACTCTTCTCTGCCTACAACGTTCAACAAGCTAAGCATGCAACTCACTCGAATCATTCAAGGCCCTTGGGAGAGAGGAGTGGGACCACCAGAGAGGACCCTGCGCAGCTCCAGTCAGGGAGAGGGAAACCAAAGGTAGAGCAACTCAGGAAAAAGCTCTTTGCCTTGAGCAGATCAAGGAGCCAACACTGGTGAAAAGATAGGATTCTGTTTACTAATGTGCAAACTAAAGATTAAAATATGAATGAAGAAGCCCAAGGGAGGATTTGAGACAATGGACATTCATGGACTTTTAGTACCAAAAAATGGTATAATCTCTCCAGAGGGCAACCCGTCGTCTGCACCAAAGATTCTTGACAATTTTGTCTCTAGGAATTAGTCCAAAGCAACTAATCAGAAAAATGCTCATCAACAAGTATTACAAGTATATTTATAATAATGTTATTTATAATAGCAAAAATCTAGAAACTTAAATGTGTAAACAGGAAGAAATGACTTAAGGTGCCACTAAAAAGTGTGATGCAAAATTTATCAAGGTGGGAAGATGCTTTCAACACAATGAAAATGACAGCATCAATTTTTAATGGTATTTTTAAAAGATAAGAAACACAATACAATGTTAACAATGGTGACTTGTTCTGTATTGTTTTGCTTTGCTTTTTGAGACAGGGTCTTGTTTGGGCTTCAGGCTGGCCTTGAACTCACTATGTAGCCCAGGATGATTTGAACTTACAGTGATCCTCCTGCCTCAGGCTTCTGTTTGATAAGCTTATCGATGATTTTAAAGGAAGATTGTTTCCTTCTTATCTTTCTAAGATATCTGACATTTCTATAATGACTATGGTTGCTTTTATTATAAGAAAAAATTATCTTTGGAGATAAATATCTTAAGCATAATTTCATGCAGGTGTGGCGATTAGCTCATGGTAATTAATGCATTCCAATTCAAGTGGTAAATGTCACTTGTCCTCGCCTTTACCTGATTAGCTCTCTAAATCCTCTATTCTCTTTCTGAGGTGCATAGAACCCAAAGAAATAATTTCAGCCCATAATAAGTGTAGTTGACCCAGTTCCCATCCAATCACAACAGAAGGAACTAAATTTGGGTTGGAAAAGCAGAAGACAGAAATCTTTAGACCTTTTAAGGAAGACAGACATTTTATTTGGGGCTACTTACCTTGCTTCCTTTTCCACCTCCCAACCTGACAGGACACACACTGGCTCCAGTGACTTTCATTCCCCTAAGACAGAGTCATCTAAACAATACCACTTGAACTTCAGGACCCTCTGCATGAAGAGGTAACCAGTTCGTTATCCGACAGCCTAACCAAGGCAGAGGTGGATTCACCATAGTCAATGCAGAAGACTGGGAAGTATAATAGGAAAGAAAAAACACATATAGTAACTTCAAACAGAAGTTCAGTACTTATAAATCCATACTCACCCTTCCTGCAAAATCAACAGAACTCTTTTATGAATGAGATTAACAAGATGATGGCACGTGGCTAAGAAACAGTAGGACAAAAAAGAATGTTCCTAACATAAATGCTTGAAGCCTAGTGCCTCCTTAAAATCTTAGCCAAAAGTAACTACAAATCTGGTCACATAAAAAGAAATTTACCTGAACAGACCACAAATGATCAGGGCAATTAAATAAGTCATCAAAAATCTCCCAAAAAGGAAAGCCCAGGATGTAATTGCTTCATCACTGAATGCTACTAAACATTTAAGGAAGAATTAATACCAATTTTTCTTGGGCTCCTTCAAACAAAAGGAGACAGGCATACTTCCAAACTCATTTTGCAAGGCCAGCATTATCCTGATACCAAAGCAGGACAAGGACACTACAAAAAAAGAAACCTGTACCCCAATAACCCTGATGAACATAGATGCAAAAATCCTCAACAATCCTAGCTAACTGAATTCAACAGCTTATTAAAAGGATAATACACCAGGGGATACAAGGATGGGTTCAACATACACTAGTAAATGTGATACACCACATTAACAGAATAAAGAGTAAAAATGACATGATCATACCAAGAGATACAGAAAAAGCATTCACAAAATCTGGCATCCTTTTGTGATAAAAACTTCAATAAATTAGGCACAGAAGAAATGTACTTCAACATAATAAAGGCCACACATGACAAGCCCACAGCAAACTTCACATGACTCGATGGTGACAAACTGAAAGTTTTTCCTCTAAGATCAGAAATAAAATAAGGATGCCATTCTCATCACTTTTTCTAGTCTGTCACTAGAAATCCCATCAAGAATAATTGGGGAAAAAAAGAAGAAATTTAAAGAATACAAATAAAAAAGGAAGAAGTAAAAATATATCTGTTTGCAGATGTCATGACCACATAAATGGAAAACCATAAAGATTCTTTTTAAAAAAAAACTATTAATACTAACAAATAAATTCAGTAAAGTTTCAGAATATAAAAATCAACATACAAAACTCAGTTGCATTCCCATATACCAACAAAGAACTATCCAAAAAGAACATCAAGAAAACAATCCTATTTACAATAAATCAAAAAATAAAATACTTGACTTCCAGACAGTGGTGGAGCACCAAGCAGCAGAAAAACAGCCTCTGTGATTTGATGTCCAGATGTTGGATTATAGCAACATAAGAAAGAGAAGTAGGAGGAAGGGATCCCCAGGACCTGAAGTGAGAATTGAAGCCCATGGGGAGAGGGAAGAAAGAAACTTCAATAGAGAAGAAAGAGGCAGCCAGCAGCATTTTCCCCCTAAGCTCAGACTCACTGCATGGGAGGGACGGCTTGAACCTGCAGATGCAGTGACTACTGGCAACCTCAGAGGCCTCCACAGAAACGCACCAGTGGAACAGAGCAGTGGACACAGCAGACTACAGTGACTGGTGAGTTATGCAGGCTCAGATGTCCCCCAAGAGAGGGCGACTGACCAACTGACATCTTGAAGAGAGGCCAACCGAGCACAGAACTCAGAACAGCTGTGGGCTGGCTCCATCTAGCAGCTCCCATTGTCAAGGTGAGGCTGCTGAGCTCATGTTGGCAGGAGGTCAGGGAGTCAGGTTCAGGCCAGCAAGGGGCACACAGAGTGTTACAGGCTGAACAAATCAGAATCCAGCCAGAAACCAGCTTGAATTTAAGGTGCAGGCTTGCCTGGATTGTCCACTACCCCACCATAAAGCTATGGTTTTCTGAGATTAGTCAACACGGATCCCAAATCTGTCTGCCTGTGTTGTCTATCAGTAATAGCAGAAGCATGCCTTGAAGCATAAATATTTCTTCTTGTTTTCTTTGTCTTTTTATTGTTTTTCCTTCTTTTCTTGTTTTCTTTTGTTTTGTTTTGTTTTTGGCGGGGGGAGGTACCGGAAATCAAACTCAAGACTTTGTGCTTGCCCAGCAGGTGCTTATGCTGCTGAGCTATATTCCCAGCCCTTGCTTTGTTTTTCTTGACTGTTTGTTCCTGTTTTTATATGAGTGTGAGCATGTGAGGGTTTTAGTTTTGTTGTTATTGTTGTTGTTGTTCTGTTCTATCATTATTTTTATTTCTTCCTTCTCTCTTTCCCTCCTGTCTTTTTCACCAGTTTCACCAAATTTACATAATCTTCCACTGCGCTCCAGCCTTGCTTTTAACTTCTTCCTCTTCTTCTATTTCTCTACTTTTTCCCCTAAGCCCTTTAAATTTTCTCCCCTGGGGGTACAATTGCCATATTGAGGACTTACATACTGTATACAATTTTCTGGTTCGTTTTAGATTTTGTTATATAACCATAAACCTAGCACATATGGTTAAAGGTGGCAAATTAATAGTTACCATAATTTGTCATTTTCTAGGCTGTGTTTGATGCCATTGTTATTCCAGGATGTACTATTTTAGCCAAGATGACATAATTGCTCTAATCAATTGTTCTTCCCAGTACAGCAAGACTGAGATTGCCTAGGGGTCATAAACAATACTACAGGCTAGTGCCAAAGAACCAGAGGCTGAGCCAAGCAGGCAGCAACTTCTCATCGCCAATAAATTCAAGGGGCAAGATCTTGCAACAGACGCAAAACCCAACCTATACCTGGAAGACATCTCTGAGAAGTAGTCATTTCCTAAGGGTTCTATATACTAGCAATGAAGCTACTTGCCATAAGCAATTTATAAGCATTAACCCAGGAATTAAACTGAAAAAAAAATAGACATTTAAGTAAGATGCACCCCCCCCGCCCCAGACTTCCAGCTCACCAAAGGCAAACCCAGCAGGCAATGAGATGGAACGATCTGAAGTACACGCACCTGGACTCACTGAAGTGGTAACAGTAGAAGTAACAAAACAGATGAATGAGGCTTGAGAAAAAAATCAAATCAGAAATAATTTCTCAGAAAACTACAGAGATGGCAATCATAATGAAAGACACTTAGTGACTAAGAGCAGATGCAGATTTAAAAAAAAATAATACATGAGCTTAAGAAAATGATAAAAATCATGAATACTCTACATAGAAGGAAATAGAATCCATGAAACAGATTCACCACATAGACTAAAAACTCCATTGAAAGTATATGCAGCAGAATGAACCAATGTGAGGACAGAATCCCAGCTGTAGAAGGCAGGATTGCAGTTTGTGATCATGAAAAGAAAGATTTCTTAAAAAATATCAAGAGGCCACAAAAACTCAGTCCAACAGCTGCTAGATGATGCAAAGAAGAATAACATAAGATTGAGCCAGGCATGGTAGTGCACTCCTGTAATCCCAGCACTTGGGAGGCTGAGGCAGGAGAACCATTTGTAAGTTCGAGGCCAGCCTGTGCTACAAAGTAAGCCTAAGGCCAGCCTGAACTGCATAGCAAGACCCTGTCTCAAAAACACACACTAAAAAAGAACAACATAAGATTGAAAAGAGTCAATGAAAAAGCTGGTGTTGTAAGTCAGGGTTTGCAAGGAAAATAATTTAATACAGGACACATAATTGATATTATTTTATAATAGTCACCCAAAAAGTCAAACACGAAATGTATAGGAAATCTGTCCACACACTAAAGACCCCAAAACATCCAGCTAAAGACATAAAGCCCATAACAATGTCTCACACATACCTGTTTCATAGATCTGCACTGGGAAGGCCCAAAGGTCAATACTGGAAGTCAGAAAGTCTATGCCAGCAGGATGAAAGTCTATGCCAGCAGGCTGAGGGTTCTGCACTGGAACCAGGAAGCAATGCTCAAAATAAGGACCAGAACTCCCCCGAAAAGTACAACAGCACCCTCAGTGACAATGAGGTCCCGAGCTCCTTCAACAGTGAGAACAGTTGAGTTCATATCAGGAAGTCAGCATGACAAGCTTCTCCGGGAGACTGAACAGCACACCACCTTCCCCTCTGGAGCCAGAAAGTAATGCTCAAAGTAAAGACCACAGCTCCCCCAAAAGTGAACCACAGCCATTCTCAGCGACAACAAAGTCCTGAGCTCCTTTGATGATGAAAACAGCCAAGTTCATACCAGGAAAGAAACTCAACGAGCTCCTCCAGGAGAACCAGTGACACCAAGGAAAACCAACAACACTACTTCTTCCTCTCCAGTTCTCCTTTTGATGTTGGCAACAATCCTCAGGTGGGACATCCATACCCAGTACCACACTGACTCAGTTCAGCTGGTTGTTACAAGTTGACCATCAGTTGTTAATCCACCACAGCAGGAGATAGTGCAAATAACACACACACACACACACACACACACACACACACACACACACACACACA
>RJWM01008246.1:28772-73920 GCA_004363535.1 Dasyprocta punctata | reverse complement strand
AGACAGGGCTGGGCCCTCAAAGGAACCAGTGCAGAAGTTCAGATACCTTGTAACCTCTGAGGAGACAGACACCTCCTGCTGTGGGCCAGATATCAAGACAAAAGACAGAACAAGTGCACCCATATCCTAAGGATTGATATTCTAAATAGTTCTCTATCACCCTAAGGAAGTTAGGAGTCAGCATTCCAACCCCCTACAGAAAGGGTCACTACTGTTAAGCATCCCCGCTTACTATGTGACTCCTTTCCTCATCTGTCCTTGATTTAATCAATTTTACCTGGGCCATTAGTCTTATTGGTTAACCATGGTTATGTCCCACCTTATGCCCGCCTGCCTTGCAAATTCCCAGTTTTCCCCATCATGATTTTATTCTATAAAAGTCCCTAAAAATGACCGAGTCCCTGGCAACCTGCTCGGGCCCCCTTCTGTCCCTCAGACAGAAGCTTTCTTTCTCTCAATAAATATATTCTGCTCTTACCCTCCGTTGTTCCTAAAATTCATTCTTCGATTTTAGAAAACACGAACTCGCGCCAGACGTATAGTAGGTTGACAGTTTCATTCCCCCATATCATTTGGAGGTCTGGGGTCATTTTTCCTATATCACTAGGGACGATCAGTATTAAGTTGTGAGGGTTATTTGTGATTACTGCCTTTAGTCAGTCTAAGGTACTTGCCTATTAATTCAAATTAATCTTTAATGAATAGTATTTTCAGCAGGGAAGGGAGAATTCTAGCCCTGGGAAGAGGCTTTTAAGTCTCATCTTTGTGAAATAAAATCATTGAGAGAAAAAGAGAGAAGCCTCCAGCCAAGTCCTTCCATCTGCAGGAGGAGCCGGGAGAAGCACAAGGGCGGAGGGAAGGCATCGGGAGTTCCCAGGAAGCACGGTGAAAGGCACTGAGGGGGGCCCTGGACAAACAGCAGAGATACAACTTCTCTCTCACTGTCCTAGGCAAAACTGGGGATCCCCAAGGGCCAAGCCACCCAGTTTCCATTTCTTCATTGTCCTAAATAATGAAGCAGCAAATCTCACAGGAGGGAAAAAGCTGGTTCATCTGAGCCACTTTATCCCCAGAACCCTCACCGTGGTGAGGCTTCACACCTCCCCTGGCACTGCTGGGTCAGGAATCTGGGTGCTGAAAGAGAAATCCGAGGGAACCTACCTGCCCAGTTCCCTTGTCCTCCCCTGGGTTGAGGGTATACAAACATCCATACTAAGTATACACTGTCATCGTTATAGTACTAAGTTATTCATGCACAATACTCTTCACTTGCCACTCATATGACAATTTCAATTTTCCAGCCTTTTTATAAAGTAAACTAGCCAACATACAGAGAAGTAGCAACGTAAGACACAGTGTTCCTTATTCTGGCTTAATCGGTTTCCTTTTTTGTTTTTGTTTTTTTTTGTACGAGGAATCGAACTCAGGACCCTGCACCTGCCAGGCAGACACTGTGCCATTGAACAGTATCCCTGTCCCCTTTCCATTTTTTTAAAGGTCTAGAATGACTCACTTTTAAAACAGAAAAGGTATCTGAAGCAGAAGCTCTCATTTATCAGGTGCTTTTGAAGTCTAAAATAACTAAAAACATAGTTTTATTAAAGTAGCAGTTTATAGGGAAACTCGGATTTATCCAGTGTTGTAGTCAGGGTTGCAAGGAAAACAATTTAATACAGGACACAAAATTCATAGAATTATTTTATAATAATCACCCAAAGAGTCAAACACAAAAAAATGCAAGAAATCTGTCCACATACTACAAACCCCAAAGAATCCAGCTGAGGGCCTGGATTTCATGGCAATGTCCTGCATAAGTCCAACTTAAAAAGACCTGAAGCCACAAGTCCAACTGGAGGCCCAGAGCCCACAACAATGTCTCATGCAAGTCTGTCTTGCAGATCTGTGCTGGGAAAGCCCAAAGGTCAGCGGTAGAAGCTAGAAAGTCTGTGCCAGTGGGATGAAGGATCTGTGCCAGTAGGTTTGAGGTTCTGCAGTGGAGCCAGGAAATAATGCTCAAAGTGAGGACCAGAGCTCCCTGAAAAGTACCACAGCCATGCTCAGTGACAATGAGGTCCCAGGCTCCTCCACGGATGAGAACAGCAGAGCTCATATCAGGAAGCCAGCATGAGAAGCTTCTTCAGGACACTGAACAGCACACACCATCCCCTCCAGAGCCAGGAAGCAATGCTAAAGTAAGGACCAGAGCTCCCCCAAAGTGAACCGCAGCCATTCTCAGTGACAACAACGTCTCAAGCTCCTCCGAAGATGAGAAGAGCTAAGTTCGTATGAGGAAAATCAACCACAGGAGAAGCTTCTCCAGGAAAATCAATAACAGGAGAAGCAACAACATCCAGGAGAACCAATAACACTACTTTTTCTCTCCAGTTCTCTTTTTTTATGTTGGCAACAATCCTCAGGTGGGTCATCCACACATAGCACCATGCTGATTCAGTTCAGTTGGTTGTTAAACTGACCACCAGTTGTCAATCCACCACATCCAGGTTGAACAAAGTCAATCCCAATGCTAAACTGTGTACTGAACAGAGTAGCCCCATTCCTCTATGTAAAACTATGAGTTCGTCCCACAAAATAGAAATGTTAGGTGGATGGCCTGTTTCTTGCCATCCAGAAGAAATAAAAAGGTTTGCCTGGCCCTGTATTTCTCAGAGAGGAGAAAACCAAAGAAAACAGACACAAATACCTATCAACACTTGCACTGCATTTCTATTGCTGCATAAAAAATTACCACAAAGTTTGAGGGTTAAAACAACATCCACTTATTATCTGAGTTCTGGAGGTCATTGGGTTCCTTTGCTCTCTAGATTTCACAAGATTGAGATAAAAATGCCCGCTAGCCAGAGGTCTCAGAAAGAGCTGTGCAGCTGGGGGGGCCCACACCACACCTGCACATGGAGACGCAGTAAGTGCCGGGGCAAGAGAGGAAGGCGGGAAGGGGCCGGGGGCCCAACAGCTTCTGTCTAATCTTGGAACAGTAAGGAACAAAAAGAGGAAAGTTTTTGATTTCTGTTTCTAGCCTCATCACTCCAACACAACAAATTTTATGGATTCTTCGATTCATTTTTCATTAGTAATAAAAATCTTTTAATTAAATTTAACTGGCACATAAAAATGGTACACATTAATGTGATATCAGTGATATAGATAGATAGACAGTCTTCTTTTTTTTTGTTTTTAACTGGCACATAAAAATGGTAAACATTAATGTAGTATCAGTGATATAGATAGATAGATAGAGTCTTCTTTTTTTTTGTTTTCCTATCTTTAGAATGTTTTTTCCACCCTTAAGAATGCCCAGTAAAGAAAAATAAGAGGAAAGTTTTTAACTCAATGGAATAGGAAAAACTGGCTACTGTATCAAAAAATTTCACATTAAAAATAATCCGTACAATTTAAAAATAAATATTTCTCCATGAAAGTGACTGTATTTGGGGGGGGGTAAAAAGACATAATGAAGCTTCTGAAATGAATTAGAAATTACAATTTTGCAGCAAGATAAAGACCAGGGAAGGCTCAGTCAAAGGCCATTCAATCAACTCAGTGCATATTAGCTATGATAAGCATCAAGGCAAAGCTTGCTGCACACAAATCTCGTTTGATCAAACTGGAAACCAGGGGTTACAGAGGTCAGACAATGATAAATGCTCCAGGACATAAATAATACACACAAGCTACCAGGTTTCATAAGCCAACATCTTGAAATGCAAAACCCATGTATGTTCAGCCAAGGGAAAGATATGACCTTGGAACCAAAGCAGCCATACTGTGATGGCACTTGTCACCACTCATTATCAACAAGCAATCTAACATGGCATACATCAGAGCACAATAAAACACACCAGGCTGCTGCTCCATAACTGGAAAAGGAGCACAAGCATTTCCCACTGAACCCAATACCCCAATTTTATGGACTGCATCTAGAATACTGGACATGTTAGGTGACAAAATCTCAACTAAAAAAATCCATTTTCATGGAGAATGCTACACTTCGGATGTGATTTGTCTCTTCCAAAACTCATGTTGAAATCGGATCTCTACTGTAACAGCACTGAGAAGGGGTGAAGAGTTCTGTAAGAGGTGATTAGGTCACAGGTCACTGCCCTCATAAAAGGATTAAAGCTGCTCCTGTGGGCCAAGATGACTTACGACAGGAGTGAGCTATTACAAAGCAAGACCTCCTACTTTCCTCACGCACCTGCTTGCTTGCATGTTATGACACAGCATAAGGTCCTTGCTAGATGTACCTCATGGTTTTGGGATTTCCCAGCCTCCAGACCATGAGCTAAAAGAAACTGCTATTCTTTATAAATTCCCAGTCTTAGATATTCTTTATAGCAACAGGAAATAGACTAAGACAAAGAGCTTACAGAAAGAAATAGCCTTCCAGTCTTTTCACCTGCACAGGGTGAAAGAAAAGAAAGGCAGTGGTCTAGGCACTGGCACTGGCCATCAGAGAATAAATAGCCTTTCTGAATGGCACCTGGGCACATGGCTGTCTTGTCTTCCCAGATGACTACGAGGAGATACAACTCACTCTCTCTCATTTTCTCTCAACATTCAAGCTGTTCATTCTCTAAGAAAAGCAGTCACTTTGCCTCTGGCCACTCCCTTCTCTCTATTTGAAACATACACTATCGTTTGTGTATGTTCACAAGCTGGAGTAGGTCCTATTTTGTAGGAAGACAATAAACCAAAACAGACCCTGCTGTCTTATAAGTTTGTACAGTCTGCTTTCTTTCTTCTGTAGGTTAATACACACCTCCCAAACACCAGGTCACCAAGCCTCCATGATCACAGTCCTCTCTGGCTTGCACCCTTTGCCAGGGTGTGAGAGACAGGCTGTTAGGTACCTTACTGCTTCAGTCCTGTCAATCTTAATAACCTCACTGATATAACCCAGGGCAAAATGACAGACCTGTCGGACTCTCTGACAGTCTTGGCTAAACGCTCTGGGCTTCCTTCATCCACGTTGGCTGACACTGTCTCAATTGCATCAATTTCCTAGGTAACAGTCTCAGAATTAGATTTTTAAAGTCTAATACCACCCAGTAAATCAATAACCTAACCTTCAAAAGATATATACAAAATTCAGGGTCTAACCTTTCATTTGCCAACTATTGTTTTGGAGTCGCCTAAAAGTCTAACAGTAGGCTAAACCCTCAAAAATTTTAAATAAAGAACAAAATGCATGAAATAATAAAAACTTTGCTGCATCTTACCTTAAATTAGGTGAAATGCTGATTCACATTTGGAGAATTTAAGAATTCTACACTGATATTTAACATTTTCTGTAAGCCAGAGAAAAGGCTTTAAAGCAGATGCAGTTTTTGTCAAGATAGCAAAACAACCTCTTGATTGCAGAAGCAAAAACACAATTGACCAAATTGATCGTCTTAACAGGGACACTGAAGCCAAAAAGATCTCAAAAAATAACAAAACCCCCACTCTGAGAGAGTTTTAAGACTCAACATAAGCCAGGCATGGTGGCACACGCCTTTAATCCCAGCACTCGGGAGGCTGAGGTAGGAGGAGCGTTGTGAGTTTGAGGCCGGCTTGGGCTACAATGGGAGCTCAAGGCTGGCCTGAACTACATCATGCGATGCTGTCTCTAAAAAACTAGGGCTGGGAGTTTGGCTCAGCAGCTTGAGCACCCATCTGGCAGGCGGGAGTTTGTGAGTTCGATTCCCGGTGCTGCAAAAAAAAAAAAGACTCAGCATAGTTCGCATATGCATACCAAGAATTGTAGGATTGTGGTGACAGCTACTTCTGCTTTCCCCTTGTCCCTGTGAAAAGACCTCAGGTCTTCTAAGCAATGTTAATAGGATGTGGTTTTAATTTGTTCCTTGGTATGAATCAAAGAAGCCTTACAGTCTCTGGTAAAACCACCTACTGGAAGCAAGCTATCATCTAAATGATGACAGAAACAAAGCCTTAACTGGGCGTGGTGGTGCATGCCTTTAATCCCAGCACTCGGGAGGCTGAGGTAGGTGGAGCATTGTGAGTTGGAGGCCAGCTTGGGCTACAACGTGAGCACAAGGCCGGCCTGAACTACATAGTGCAACCCTGCCTCAAAAAGCTAGGGCCGGGAGTTTGGCTCAGTGGCTTATGCACCTGCCTCACAGGCGTGAGGTTGTGAGTTTGATTCTCCAGTGCCACAAAAGAGAGAAAAAAGTCTTGTCATTGGAGTGATGTCTGGGAGTAGGGGGCACCGATGATTAATCCACTCCCTGTCTTCTCTGTGCAGGAATCCAAAACTGAAGACCCAAATTGCACAACCTTACGTGAGCGCACCTTAAATACAGTACCAACAACCCAAGGGAACCATTGATATCACCTAGAATTCTACTACTTTTTATTCTTTCAATCACCTCAATAACTCCTAGACATCATCTCCTACATCCATAAACTTCCAAGATCTCCTCTCCCTTTCTCTCTCAGCTGGAGAGCTTGGTTTTGCCCCTGAGGAACTGCAGCAATTACAAGAGCACACGAGTTCTCACCCCATCTACCTCCCACCCACCTCTCTGCCTCTGTGCTGTCCTGTCCTTTCCCATCACTGTGCAGAACTGCCCTTGAACCACAGAGACCACCCCTTTTCCACTACTCAGGAAAACAGAACATCAATTCTGTTACTCAAATTTGCAGTCCTCCTGCCTCAGCCTCTTAGAGTACTGAGATCACAGGTATGCACCACACCTAGGCTCAATTATGTTTTATACACACTTTAATACACATGACCTAAAGGTAATTAAATGCACTCTTAAAAAATGTAGCACATGCTGAGTTTGTGTACACTGAATTAGCAGAACGCAAAGATGATACCATCTCAGCCACCCATGTGGCCCATCTGTGGATGTTTGGCATCAGCATCATTCCCCTCTCTGAATTTATATGCTATCAATAAGCAATCATTTCCTTACACTTATACCTAAGGAGTAGACAGGAAAAAACAGAGTGTATTAGTACCACAGTGGAAAAAAATGTGTTCAGGATGACCCAGCAGCAGCACAGCACCCTCAGCAGAATACTGCAATGATTACCATGTTATGCAATCTAATGAAAGACGCAAGACTCCACTCACTTACCTGAAATGTTTGCCATAGGCTGCTCCTAGGACAGCCGTCCCTCTTGCTTTTCCTGCTAGCTCACTGGCAGCCCTTTCACACCATCCTGTGCAGATGTTCTTTTATCTCCCTAACCAGCGAAGACCAGATTGCCCAAGGTTCACAGTACATATCAAAGTCCATGGCTGTAAACGCCATCTACATACTGACACCTACCAAATTTAGAGCAAAGCCAGAATCCTCCCCCAAATCCAAATGCCTATTTGACATCTCTACTTAGATGTCTATTACAATTTCAAACTTCATATGTCCAAAACAGACCTGATGATTCCACTCCCTCTAAAACAAAAACCTTCTTCTCCTGTCTTTTTTCTCATCTTGATGAATGCTACTACACTCTTCTATTAGCTTTGGGCTACAGTTATCTTCTCTCCAGCAATAAATCCTATTGGCTATTTGTTCAAAACAGAAAGAGAATGTGCAAATTTCCACCACTCCCAGGCTTAAGTAGTCATTACCCACAACTAGTTTTCTCAAACAATTCCTACCATGATATCCCTGTGTCTACCTTTGCAATTAGAGAAATTTTTTCAGAATATGAGTCAGATCAGTTCACTTTTTGGTCAATATTCTCCAATGGTTGCCGCTCTTTCAAAAAGTAAATGCCTGGAACCCAGGGAGAGAACTATGTGCCTTCTGCAAACCCTCCATGTTGGGGCGAAAGGCAACAACCAGAAGCAAGCCCACCCGCCTCCCTGGTGAGTCTGCGCGACAGCGTGGAACCCAGGGAGAGAACTATGTGCCTTCTGCCAATCCTCCATGTTGGGGCGAGAGGCAGCAACCAGAAGCAAGCCTGCCTGCTCCCTGGTGAGTCTGCGTGACTGCACGGAACCCAGGGAGAGAACTATGTGCCTTCTGTGAACCCTCCATGTTGCGGGGAGAGGCAGCAACCAGAAGCAAGCCCACCTTGCCTCCCTGGTGAGTTTGCGCGACTGTGCGGACTCCAGGAGGAGAGAAAGAGGTGCGTTCCATAGGCCTGCCAGCGCGCAGGCTAGCAATCAAGAACCACCGCCCCCACCCTGCCCCGTGAGCATCCTGCTTGCTCAGAGGACCTGCTGGGTTCATGGCAACTGGGGTACATAAAGCAACTAAATGCTTGTATTGTTGGATTGTTTTGCAGGCCTGGTGCCCGCAGTCTCAGTGTTTCTTGGGTAGATGACATTTTCTAGTACGGCAAATAGGTGGGATTGTCCTCTGTCTTGTCTTCGAGCCCCAATATTGTTGTCATTGCTTTGCTTAATTTTGTTTAATTTTCGTTTCCTTTTTTTTTCTTCATTTCACATCCTGTTTTTATTGTTTTTATTGTGTTTTGTTTTTGGTTTGTTTTTGCTATGCCTGATGGAATGGTCAACTATTCTGAAAGTAACAAGATACAATATAGTAGCTATGGTTTTCATAGCAAAAAGTAAAAGCCAAAGTCTTTATGATGGCTATAAGGCCCTCTATTCTCTAGCCCAACTCTCTCCAATTGCCATTCAGTGTTTTTTTGGGTGTGAGGTGGAGACAATGAATAGAAGTCAAAGGACTGTCAAGGAGGCTTTGTCCATAGGACCCAAAGGAAAAGCAAAAAGAAATCTACTGGAAGAAGGAAGGAGGAGGACCTTATACAGAGGCAGAAAGCTTAACAATGTTGGATGCCTGTGGCAACATGGAAAATAAAAAATGCACCAAATGAACTGAATGATCCAGATAAGGAGATTTTCAAGCAGACTGGTAAAAGTGCTGATTGGCTTCATTTTGCTGCCTACAATGAAATGCAAGAGAGATATGAACAAACAGAAAGAAAGAAAAGGAAGGAAGGAAGGCGAGGGAACAGGAAAGAAAAGAGAATGAGAGGGAGTGAGGGAGGGAGAGAGAGGGGAGAGAGAGGGAGAAAGGGAGAGAGGAAGGGAGGGAGAGAGAGCGAGACTGTTATAAAGAAGCTAAGACTTACTGGGTTTGAAAATAAAATGTTCCTATTCCTTGTCTTATCAGAAGGCAAGCAGTGCTATAATTAAGAAAAGGCTTCCAAGCAAAGATTGAATCCAGCATGATATCAGGAAAACATGATGCAATGGTAAAACTATTTATTAAGTCCTAAACAAATAATTAATGCCATGCCTTGTAGACCCTTTCAAAATAAGAAAAGGTCCCCTAAGAATTCTAAGAGCATTGCTCCTCAACAGCCTTATAGGTAATGAAAGGTATGAAAGAGCTAATTTCAAAGTAACTTATGAGTGTTGCCTTGTCTAATAAAGTAAATTAAAAATTGATTCATAAGAAATCCACAAAGATTTTTTTTTTTAATTTAGCATGGGCTGAAAGAACTAGGCCCTAAATACTGGGGAAAAAAGCCTTTGGACCCCCAAACTTCATCTTGTGAAATGCAGACTGAGAACACTCAGCTACAAATATACACTACTTGTTACCAAACAAAAAAAAAAAAAAGAGGAGGAAGAGAAAAAGAAGAAGAGAAGGAGGAAGAGGAAGAGGAAGAGGAAGAAGAAGAAGAAGAAGAAGAAGAAGAAGAGAAGGAGGAGGGGGGAGGGAGGGGAGGAGGAGGAGGAGGACGGGAGAGGGGGAGAGGAGGAGGAGGTAGAAGAGGAGAAGGAGGTGGAAGAGCCAGAGAACAGAACCAAGACCCCTGAGAGCAGGTCCAAGTATCACAAGGAACAACTCCTACACAGGAAGACCAAGAGTTAACCAAAGGAATGACAACATGTATCTTGCTAGATTCAAAAGCTGAATTATGGTAATGTACACCATAAGTTTATACAACTATTTCATCAATTTAAAAAATAAAAATTAAAAATAAGCAAAAGCTATATACATGAGTAACTGCCTCCTATAGTGTAGGTGTTTATATCCTCTGCATGTCCTTTGCATGTCATCAGCATTGCTGAGTTGAGAAGAAATATAAATCTTTCTCATCATCTTAATTCACAGATCTCCAGATTAAAAAGGAACTGTACTCAAGGAGTTGAAGATGAGTGCTCAAAATGTGATTTCATGAGATTCTGAACCTCAAGCTTGACTCCAAGGTCATTGAGAATGCTGGGAGACCATGGGAAAGATGAATACATTTTACATGTTGAAAAATATAAAGGATTTTTTCCTCATGTTTTAAAACATGACTTCAAAATCAGGTGCCACCACTTCTGTTGACAGGTCTCCTGTGATATCTCCTCTCTGTAAATGTGGCCTTCTCTTCACTTCAACAGAATATATCAGAAGTAACAACGTTTGACTCCTGAGACTTGGTCATTAAAGGAAACATAATGCTTGTCCCTCCATCCCTCTTTCCTTCCTCTTTTTCAGGATGCTTGTCCTTGAAATCCAACCACCATGTCATGAGGAAGCCAAGCAATAATATGGGAAGTTCACATGTCCTGAAACTTTAGAAATGAAAGTATGTGTCACCTGTCTGAGGTAATGTTGCTGCTAACCTAGCAATGTAGCACAGAGGAGCCAGGCCAACCCCAGGCCCTGGGGAGTAAGGCAGGCCTGGATCCTCTTGTGCCAAACACCAGGATGCTCAAATTATATGGTGAGTGCCCTGGCACATGGCAGCATCTCCTCCTTCCTTCCGCTTTATCTAGCTTCCTGATTTTAAAAAACCTAGAGCTCTCAGTGCAACTCCAGCCTGCCATGAGCCCAAACGATTCCCCTCACATTGCCACTTGAATGTCCAATGGACATTTTAAATTCAACATATTTCAAACAGATCCATTGATTCCCCACTCCCAAAAACCAGTTCCTCAGTCAGATCTATCCTTTTATCTTTAGCTAGAAACTCCCAGCAGATTCCTATATCTGTACCTTACTCTGGAATGTGGACCTATGCAAATCAAGAAAATAGCTGGAATCATTAACTCTAAAACCCCTGCTTTCTCACTAGCCAGCAATCAGCCAGTCATCTGAAATTTTATCCCTTATAGCTCATTCTAACCTGGGAGGACATTCTAACAGAATGTTCATAGTAAGAAAATCAGCAATGTTCCTTTCATGTATGTATATAGCTAATTTCTTAGGCATCAATTTTATTGATAGGGATACTTAGCACACCTGCCTACCGTGTCTTACAGATAAATACACAAATACATATAAATGTATGTAGACATGTTAATGGTGCATCTTGTCCTGATTTGTTTTAAAGTATACTTGCAAGATTGATGTTAACAATGATGCCTTTAATAAAGATACCATAAACCAGATGAGAAAGCTTGACACTTCTTCCATACATATTTCTAGCAAAGAATACTCATAGTGTTAGAATCATGATATTTTGGCCCATAGTTGGAATGTGCTGAAGTCAAATATATTATACAGTAGGACAGCAGAGGAGAAGTAACTCTGACTTAATCATATTGTAACTCCCATCCCCTACCACCACACCTGGTTATATCATTATTATCCAGAGATAAATGGACAAATTGAGAAGAAAAAGCTCTACTCATTTCATAAGAAGATGCATTTCCAATAAATGCTTATTTCTCATGTTTAATAATTATTACAATGCATAATATTTTGCTGTTCTAATTAATTGTGTAGTAACAACCATGGTGATAACTACTCAGGCTCAACAACAACTAGAGCTTCAAGAACTTAGGATATAAACTTTCAATTCATATATGTGATATTTTATAGGTAACTATATTACATTAATAAACATATAAGGTAAAACTTTATGAAGAAAGTGGAATAGCAGTAAGGACAAAAAGTATAAAGCAAAATGTATCGCTTAATGAAGATCACGTTCATGCATTAGTTTTAAAGGTAGACAATGAAGTAGCCAATTGCTATAATATATGATACATAAATTGATTTGCTGCACTTAAGAGTACATGACAGATTTTCTAATTTCAATGTTTATGGTAAACTGAAGATTTGAACCTATAAAAACTTAACCTCAATGGAAAATGATACAGAGGTACATAGTTTTCTAAAATGTAATTGAAAACAATCACTACTCTCAGGTAGATTTTTCTAAACAGATTTGGAGGGGAAGATGAAGGCTTGAGTTTTGAAGACACCACATTTGAGAAACCTGAGGGGCATCCTAGTAGCAAACGAGAAAGAGCTAATACAATCTCCTGATCACACAGTTTAAAGTCCTAGGTAGGTATTTTACACAAATTCTGTCAATTCTCATTACCACCCTATGATACTGGTTCTCTATCACCATCCCCAGTGTACAAGGGGAAAACTGAGTCATATGCCATCAAGCTCTCAGAGAGTAGAAAGGGCTTTCAACCCAGAGAGTCTGAGGCCAGAGTCTGTGTTCTTTACACCACACAATGCCTCATGAGATATGTGAGTTGGAGATAAGAATTTTGAGGGTCACCACACTGTAGTAACAATTTAAACCATAGAGCAGATATGACTGTCCATGAATAGTAAAACATAACTTTTCACAGGAAAATAAGAACTTCAGCCCTACGGGTCTCTTAACAATGCTCCTGTCATTCCCTTTCAGGCCCCTGAACACCCAATGACACACTGTTTTCTCAGATATGCTTTATGCGTTGTCATCAGTCCTCCCTGGCTGTTGTGCTGTTATGATGCTCTTCATAAAGTCAAAGGCCTACTCCAGAAGATCCAATCACTTCATCTATGACCTCTGTTCTTTCACCGGGTGTTTGAAGACACCACAGAGAGGAAAAGCTTCAATGAGTAATAGTTCATCATGACCATCTTCCCTTTCTTCCTTTGCAGCAGGACTCATGTTGTCACTTACAAACACTTATCAGTTACTACTGATCAGTTATTATGAATGTCTGCCAGAACTTCCAATCACAGAAAGTGCAATCTCATACACATTGTAAAATACACTATCGGGATGAAAAGAAGAGTGCCATTGCTCATGGTGAAGAGTATAGGGCTGAGGCTCGGTGTGTAAAGATAATTTTGTTCAGTAATACCCCGAGTACTGGGGACATAGGGGAGAATGCAAATGTATAAACAGTTTAATTAATATTTTTAAAGAAATCAAGTCAGAAACAAATACTACCAGAAGAGGCAGCATTAAATACATGAGCCTGTACAGAGTTAGAACAAAAGAACATTGAGGCCAAACTCCTGATAATTCACATCATTTTACAGACTAGGGAGAGGAAAAGAGATCATAAAGGAACTTAGACAAAAATAACTAATAGAAAACTTGAAAAGAAGAAATAAGGAGAATGTGATGCCATAAGAACAAAACAAGATTTCCAGAAAGAACAAATCATTAGTGTCAAAGCTACAGAAAGGCCAAGTACAATAAAGCCTGGGAGCCTGGGAGGTAGTTTTAGCTGCACAGTCGGACTCCAAGCTGAACTGTGAGAAGTTTAGGAATGAAAGGGATCTAAGAAATGAAAGCAAAGAATTTAGACAAAGCATTCTGCAGTTTAGGTGTGACATGGGGAGTGAAACATGGCGGTTCCGGAGACCCTTCAGAAGTGTTCTAAAGGGAGGAGATTTGAATATGCCCAGACACCAAGGAATCACTGATGTCTTCTTCCCCAGAAGGCAGCAGAGCAGCGAGGAGGGAAGAGTCAGGTCAGGAGCACTGAGAATCTTCCCTTGTGACATGAGGGGAAAGGATGGGTAAGAAGCAATTGAGTGTGCTTGGGATCAAGGGTGGCCAAGAAGGTGGGAAGTTTCCCTCTGATTGCTTTTATTGTCTTGGGAAGCAAAGTAAGAGTTCACTGGAAGAAGAGGATATTTACATGTTACCTTACGTGTACGCTTCTTTGACTTTTGAAGCCAAAGGGCAGCAGATTGAGCAGCTTAATTCTCAAAGCCATATTGAGTTCCATCTTCTGAGAAAAGCTCTAATTAGACATAACTACTGCCTTTCAAGGAGTAATTTGTAATGAAGCCTCAAGTGCTAATGTTAAAATAAGACATGAGGGGTCAGGGATATAGCGGCACAGCACCTGCTGGGCAAGCATGAAGTCCTGAGTTTGATTCCTGGTACCCTCCCCCGCCCACAAAAAAAAAAAAAAAAACACAAAATAAGACATGATTATACTTGCTACTATTAAAACCAGAAGTAGTTTTGGGATATCATATTTATCCTTGTTATTACCTTCAATATCATCAGAATTCATCTTGAAAAAATTCTCAAAGTTCTCAAAACTCTAAAGCTTATTTAATTTTCTCTCCTCTTTCCTCCAGGTTATTTCCTTTTTTTCCCCCATTCTACTTTTTTTTTTAAAAAAATTACCAGTTATATTCTTTCCCATCCTGGTTTCAACAGGAAAGGTCATTCATACATTTAACACTTTATAATCCACACAGAACTTTCATGCATTCTGATTAGATCCTACAACCATTCTATGACTTGGTGAAAGAAGGCATTTTGTTTTCAGTCTACAGATAAGGAAGCTGCTATGGTGCAGGTATGTCTGCCCAAGGGTTCATGTATTGGGAGCCTGGTCCTCAGTGTGGTGGTGGTGGTGAGAGGTGGTGTAAGACCTTTAAGAGGTAAGATCTAGTGAGAAACAATTAGATCACTGAGGGTGCTGCTCTCAGGAGGAATTGATGCAGTTCTTGGGGGAGCCTGGTTAGTCCTCTGGAGACAGCTGTTCTAAAAGAGCAAGTCTGGACACTCTCCAGTTTCACTCACACCCTGTCCTGCCATGTGATCTCTCCCTATTGCACATACTCCTGTCATTATGAAGTGGTCTGCTATGAGGTCCTCACCTGAGCTGAGCTGATGCCAACATTATGTCCTCAAACCTCCAAACCAGAGTAAAGAAACCCCATTTCTTTATTTATCACCCAGCATCAGGTATTTCATTATAGTAACAGAAAGAAGACTAATACAGATATTAAGATTCAGAAAAATTAAAGACTTCACCACTCATTAGAAGCATACATAGGACATAACTCTTGTGACTCCAAAGGCAGCTACTCTTACCACCACATCACATTCCTTTTATGCAATGTCTGAACACCCAAAAGGTGGCTCAAGTTCCTTCCAGCCTCAGACTAATCTCAAATCACCTATTATTTAAAGTGAAGAAGTCTATGCTACGATTTCTATTTTTTTGCCTATCATTAAGTGATCTCACCACCCCTCTCCCATGATAAAGAACCTAAATACTTTTGAAGAACACACAGCTGGGGAAGCACATGCAGTTCTAAGCACAAGGAAAAATAACAGTGTTTTAGGTTTCTCACTAATGTGAAGAACCCAAGTAACAACCTTGTTTCCTTATATTTCCACTGAGCAAGCAAGAATAAAATCCTCCTCTATTGTGTCTATGAATATTAGTTTCCTTCTACTGCTAAAACAAATTATCATAAACTTGATGGCTTAGAACAATAGAAATATATTATCTTACAGTTCTGGTGGTCAAGATTTCAAATGAATCTTACTAGGCCAAAATGAAAATGTAGACAAGGCTGCCTTCCTTCTAGGGGCTCTGGGAAAGAATCCATTCCCTTGTCTTTTCCATTTTCTAAACGCTACCTGCATTCCTTGACTCAAGACCTCTATCCAATAATTACATCACTCCGACCTCTGCCTCCACTGTTACATCTTCTCTCTGACTCTCCAGCCCCCCACTTTCACATGAGAAACCCAAAGTATGAATGAATTACAGAGCCAAATAAAAGACAGATAACTGGTGTATTGGGCGATAATGCAGGGTACCCCCAAGTCCTCATATAATTTTGATGGGGCTGAGTTATTGGTTTGTTATTGGTTTGTTGATTGACAATGTGAGTGCTGTGCCCGCCCAGGGGTGGAACTGACTTACAGCGTAAGGGAAGGTGGGTCTTCCCCTTCCGCTTCTCTCTCTCTCTCTCTCTCTCTCTCTCTCTCTCTCTCTCTCTCGCTAGCGCAGCGTGCGGCTTGCAGCTTGCAGCCGCCATGAACAGCAGGCCCACCTTGCCACCCTATCTTGGAGCCAACTAAAGGACTGAAACTCCCAAGAAACTGTAAGAATAAACCTTTCCTTCCCTAACTTTGGGCGTCAGGTATTTTGTCTCAGCAACGAGCGAAAAGTAACTAAGACAACTGGAAACAGGGAGAAAGATCTTTTGCAATTGGGAAGGAGACCAAGAGATGAAGAAAGGGAAAGAGAGGGGAAAGACGTGGAGAAGGAGCCATAAAAAGAATTAAGATGGGTTATGTACATGTACCAACTCACCACAACGACTGTAAATATACTGCAAGCATATACTAACGAAAATTAAAATGTATAAAAGGATACTTGTCATTAATTACACTGGCCCCCAATTCCAGCTAGAGTTCCAGCACAGCTTCAATTCACGACCATTTGCTAAGAGGCAGAAAGAGAGGAGAAAGAGCCTAGGGCTCTTTGTTGATGTGAGCCACCTCTTCATCCCTAGTTATCTTTCTTCTCTTTCATCCACAAAGCTCTCACTTTCTCTCTTTCTATACATCCTCAGAGTTGACCTTAGTGGTCTGTCTTAGGGCTTCAAAGTCCTCTCTTAGGTAGATTTAAATGTGTATCTTAATTATTAGTTAATTAGGCACCATTAGACAGTCATTCCTCATTTAAAAAATCAACTTTTGGGTACAGAAAAGGCAAGCCAATACATAAAATCTAATCTAATGGACAGTAAATCAGGTAACACTCATGAAAGCTATTACTTAATTTTTAAGACAAAGATTTTTTTAGCATATCCTGGGCCATTCTAACATAAGGTTACTATATAAATTTTTATCTTCCTTAAGTAACTACAGGATATGAGGGACTGCTCCTACTAATATACTAGAAATATAAAATTTCATGACCATATACTCAAAGCTTCCTACAAGTAAAAGGAACTGTAAGACAATCAGACAATACTTTGAACATGCAGAGACTAAGCAATGTTTACAAAAATCATCTCTATTTTTATCACTAGAAGAAAATAATACAAATTCTAAAGGCAAAGAGTACTTTTTACACATCATTTATATACCCGATGTTCTAACCACATCAAAACATGTTACGAACTTGCTCCTTTTAAGTGTACAACTTTATTTTCTTATGAAATCTGTATTATAAACACTATCACAGATGCCAAACCTTAGGAGTAAAGGTGAAAGAATAACAAATTGGCGTTAATATAAACCCTATAAAATTTTCAATAAACTATCAACACTAACTTTTAATTCTTTTTCAACAGGACAAGTCATTGTTTGAAATTCTCTAACTTTTCACATTTTTTCCTTTGCAAAAAAGAGACAGACAGAGAGTGAGACACAGAGAAAGAGAAAGTCTACTTTCAGTAAGTAGTCAATCTATCTAGGCAAGGTCTGATATGCTGAATAAGATTCAAACACTGTATTTTTCTCTACCAGGGAAAAATGTTATTTATAAAACATGAATATAATTTAAGGTACTTTCTATAGCCTTCAATTTAATCTTTCAGTATAGATTTACAGTCCTACTATAGTGACTTGTGGACTATATGGGACAGAATTCAGTGAACTTCTGAATATGTTTCATTTCTCTGAGTGTTCATTTAATGACCAGTTGACTAAGAAAAGCTATTCCTTTCGGTAGAAATCTATCCAACATGCCCAATTTTTATTCCTATCTTGTGAAATCTTCCTGTGAAATAGATTAAATAGAAATCACAAGTTACCACCATCAACAGCATTCCATTTACCTATCTATTCTCATGCTAAGACATTCCTGAGGCCAGGGCACAGAGACACCATTCAGAAAATCATTCTTCCTCTCTGCAAATAACCCAGTGGAGGCTGGGAGAACCGATGAAGGAAGAGGAAGAACATTTTTATTTCAACAACAATAACATAGGATGAAAAATAGAAGGCGGTTAAATAGAGTGATTTTTAAGGAAAGCATATGAGGTACTTTGCATAATAAGGGTGGGTTTATCTGAATTTAAGATTTTTCTTGGACTAAACCAAAAGTCACATTAATGAACATCTGTTCATCCTTCAAAATCATCACCTCCAATGTCTTTCCATCGTGGCGAATTTCTTAATATTTCTACCATCCAATATAAAGGAAGACCTTCCAAGTTAACCCTTGTGAATAACGGACATCAGAACCAAAGGCCAAATTGCCTTTACTACTCTTAAATCACTGAGTTCATACATGAAAACCCCTACTTGTTATTTTATAGCAGTTCAAACCACTTTTAAAACTTAATAGGCACTTTTTTTCAACATTGTACTTTTTTTCTTTCTTTCTTAAAAGGTAATAATGTCTGTCATTTCAAGAGCTAGCCACTTTTCTCAGAACAGGTTAGAAAATTGTCCACTCCTCTCACCAGCACAAATGGAAAGCACACCCTACGATACGGCTGCAAAAACGGAAGCCACTTTAGCCATCTGCAAAGATGACTGCACGCAAAGAAGGTGCGAATCCAGCAGCTCTACAGACTTTCGGCAGAAGAGGGAAAAATGCAAAGTATCAGGGAAAAAACATGTTTGAGGTGTTCAAAGTCATTTTCAGTTACAAATAAAACCACCCAGAAAGGCCAGAGATAAAGAGAAATTTATAACCAGAAAAAGTTAATATGCAATCACTGTACTCACCGTCTGATGGCTTCTGTCACAGAAACGCAGCCCAAAATAATCTATCTCCACAAGGTTTATGTGACGGAATACATGGTCAAGGACAATGGAACCTTTTGTTGACTTCTGCAAAAATAATTCACAGTTTTTCTTTTTAAACAAGGTATCTTGTCTGGTGTCTCAGTAGGATACAATCATGCTTCTCATCTTTTATTATCTTCCCTTACTGTGACTGCATTTTTATTAGACCATGGTACCTTCTTTAGGTTTTTGCCTCAAATACAAAGACAAATGTGATTTAAAGTTCAGTGTATCAAAGAAATTGTTTTGGAAAATAATTCTTAACTTATAGCAAATGTTAAATTAATATGTTTCTTTTCTTATGGGATTATAAATTATGTTCAGGACCAAAATCTTTTAAATAAAGGCAATTTTTATATGAAAAATATCTAATAAATTCAGCCAGTACCACTTTGGTTTAAAATTCCATAATTCTTTTATTTTACAAAGCAATTTTCACCCTATATCATTACTCTATCAAAGATCTAACATAAAATTAACAATGGCCGAAACTTTTGTTTTAAATTTTCAAATAAATAAACCCATAGATTAAAGCTGCTAAAATTGATGTTCTGAAAAGCTCTTACAAAGATACTTTACTTGATCTTTTTCACATAAGCAAAGGCATAAAGAAAACATTTCTCTTGGTGGCTTTTAAAATTCTGATACCTACCTAACATACCAATCTGTCTTCTTTTCCCTCCAACCTCCCACTACATACATAGATTAGATTCTTTAAGATTCTTGTATAAGCAAAGCCCTGGGTTCAATTCCCAGAACCACCACCACCAAAAAAAAAAAAAAAAAAAAAAAAAAACCGATATATTAAATAACAATTGTTCACACATTTAAGAAACAAACAGCAAATACCACTCCACATACCAGATGATCCTGAAATTGATCCATTGGATCCACTGCCATACCACAGCTACACAATCAGTTAGACTTTCCCTTTATTCCCTCCTCCATCACTAGATTAGGTAGCAAAAGAAGTCCCCAAGTCATGTATTGTGGCAATAAAATTGGGCTTTTGTTCAACTGCATCTTTCCTCAGAGAATTACCATTATGTGCCTATGCATACGAGGGGAGTACTCAATACTACAACTGCTTTTAAATAGGTACTGCTAACTTAAGGGACATGTTTTGGTTAAACGTATTATAAAACGATTGATATGAGGTGGTCAAAGTATACACTTAATGAAGATACTTCTTGCTAGGTATTTTGTTTCCCTCTAAATCACATTAGTTAAATTTAATAAGTTCATTTTTCAAAATCCATTACACAATTTATTTAAAACAAAAACACTCTTCCATGATAGACCTTTACATTGCTGGGTATTTTCTGCTACAATAACAATGCCACATATAGTAAATAATTCTTTGTGCTCATGTACCTGTGCATTTCCCTTGGGTAAAAATCTGGAAGTGAAGTTGCTCATTGAAGCATACAGATACTTAATATTATAGCAGACACTGCCAAAAAGACCATTACATTTCATTCAGTGAAAATACATGTCCCCTCCCTCCTTGCCAACATTTACATTGAGAAAATTTTTTCCAATCTGATTAAGGGGTAAGAAAAGGATTTTTGTTTACATTTTCCTGACTCTCCTAAAAGTAAGCACATATTCATGTTCTTACTAGCGAGCTAATCACATTTTCTAGTGTTTGGGCTAGGCATTCTGTAACCCAAAGTTTATCAACAAATTCTCCTAGAATTTCTAATACTTGTACAATTTTACTTATTTAGCTCTTCACTCCATCTGGAAATTATTTCTGCGCTTGGGATAAGGCCTAACATAGTTTCTGTCTTGGTTACTTTTCTCTGGTTGCTGGGACAAAACACCAGACACCCAAAATGAAGTAAGGAAAGGTTTATTTAGTTCACTGTGGAGGTTTCAGTCCATAATTAGCTGGCTCCAAGGCAGGGTAGCATGGCACTGGGGCAACACTTTCAAGGCAGCAGCCAGGCAAAAAGAGGGGAAGAGAAAGCCTCTTTTCCTCCCTTATATGGTACACAGGACATCCCCACCCTTCCAGGACAGGTGTGGGATGTGCTCACAAAATCTCTGTGCCCTCCTCCTACACAGGATGATTATATTTACAAAGTAAGAACCCTGGCTCCCTGCTGAGTCTCTTAGTTAAACTTCTAAACTTCTCAAGTTGACATACTGTATCAACCATAACAATCCACCCCTTGTCAACTTGGCAACCAGACACATTTCTTCAAACCAGTTTCCAGATACAAGACATGCTTATTCTTAACATTTTGCAACTTGAACATTATAAGACAGCTTAACAATCCTTAAGAACCAGCATTATCTATCAACATTATATTACATTAGAAACATAACATTTTGTCCTTGGAGCCCCTAAGACTCATGCACATCCCTTTATGCAAAAGATGTTTTGTCCATCTGCAAGAGTTACCAAAGTCCTAACAGTTTCAGCCTTGCTGAAAAGTTTAAGTCCCAAGTCTCCTCCAAGATGTAAGGCAAACCTTAGCTACAAGCCCCTGTACAAATGAAAACTAAGTTAAACACTTCAACATGCAATGGCACAAGATGGACATTACTATTCCCAAGGGTACAAACAGAGATACAAAGCATTGGAACCAAAGCAAGTCCAAAATCCAGCAGGGCAAATGTTAAATCCTATAGTTGCTTGTCCAGCATCTGAAGCAACCTGTGGCAAATTGTAAGCTCCAAAGGGTTTATGTGGTTCCGCCCCCACAGCACTTTCAGTGGTTATAGATCCCAGGCCTTCTCTCTTAGGCCCATTCTGCTCAATCTTTGCAGCTTTCTTTAGATGATCCACGCTCCTGGCTTTTATAAACTTCTGAGTTCTCCACTGCACCTTTGGTTCCACACTCACAGCTTCACACACTTCCCTATCAGGGGCTTACTGCCTAGCCCCCTGGCCTTCTGAGATCGGGGTGGAAGCTGCCTTAATCTCAGAACTTGTGCATTTTGCATGTGTCTAAAACCAGTGCCATGTGGATGCTGCCAAGGTCCACTGCCAGTTGGAGCAGTAGCCAGGCTTTTCTCTCTCTTGGCTGTAGGAGTAAAGTGCCTGAATTACTGATCACTCCGAACCTGATTGTGAGGAACAGCTTCTCTATGTCGCTTCCATTCTGGAACCTAGTATGGCCACTGCCACTGTTCTGGAGTATGGCAATCTGTAGCTTTCTCCTCCAAGCAAAGTCTTTCACTTTTGCAGTTTTGAGGCTGAAAAGGGTGGAGACTGGTTGCCTCTTCCTGTGATGCTCATAAGCCACCTTTTTTATTTTTCTGTTCCTTCTCAGCAATCAAGAGCTCAGCTCTATCTTTACAGTTCACAGATTTCTGGCCAAACTCACAATGTTTTAAATCATCCTGCTGGGCTCTTTGCTCTTGATTCACAACACAAATCTGGCTAAAAGCCCCCAACAATAGCTATGCGACAGCCTCAGTATTAGACTACCTTGAAATTTCCTGTGCCAGATTAATCAGTCTGCCACTCTTAATCTGTCTCAGGCAAAGTCTTTGAACATGAGCAAAATACAGACAAACTTTCTGCCAAGCCATACCATACATCATCTGGAGTCCAACAATCAGTGCAGTCCTTCTTCCCAGCAGAAACCTCCTGAGCCTGGTCTTTACCAGCAGGATTTCTATCAGCCTTGTGGTCTCCTGAGGTCTGACCAGAACCTCCCATATAGAACAGCTTAAGCTGTTCCAGCTCTATGCATTCAGGCAACATCTGCAAACCTTTCCAAACTCTTCCCACAAGCCGTTTCCAAAGGTTCTTGAATCACAAGGTCAGATACAGTCACGGCAATGACCCCACTCCACTGGTACCAAATTCTGTCTTGGTTACTTTTCTCTCATTGCTGAGACAAAACACATGACACCCAAAATTAGGGAAGGAAAGGTTTATTTAGCTTACAGTTTTTGGAGGTTTCAGTCCATAATCAGCTGGCTCCAAGGCAGGGTGGCATGGCACAGGGCTAACACTTCAAGGCAGCAGCAAGCAAAAGCATCCAGAGCCAAAGGGCAGAGCAAGCCTCTTTTCCTCCCTTATATGGTACACAGGACATCCCCATCCCTCCAGAGCAGGTGTAGCACTCACAAAATCTCTGTGCCCTCCTCCTGCACAGGATGAGGATATTTACAAAGTAAGAACCCTGACTCCCTACTGAGTCTCTTAGTTAAATTTCTAAACTTCTCAAGTTGAAACACTGTATCAACCATAACAGTTTCCAAATGGAGTGATAATTGTACCATCATTTACTGAAAAGGCCATCATTTCCATTTTGATTTGAAACAGCTATATCATCTGCTAACTACCCAGTCCTAGCCAATGGATTTATCCAGAAACAATACCCCCAATATTTTAATGTTTAATATGATTTTATAGTCACTGTTCCTTTTCAAAATTGCCTTTGCTAGTTCTTAGATATGTTTTTCTACTAGAAGTTTAAAATCAGCTTGCCAATTTAAATCACAATTCTGTTGGAAATTTGAAATTAAACTGAAATGACATGCTAGATAACTGGTGAAGAAGGGGATGATACAATATTTACCATGTTAAAAGTATCTGATCTTATACTTTTTTTCCACATAGGCCTCATAAAATTCTACTTAGGCCTTGTGGCAGGCAAAATACACAAAATATCCTCCCCCACTCTTATAGTTTGTGTCTCGATGTCCCCTCAAAGCCTCATGTGGTGATAGGTGGGGCTTTTCAGAGGCGGCTGGATCAGAGGTGTGTGATGCTGGGATTAAGGGTGTATGATTACTAGATTAGGCCACTGATTGGTTTGACAGAGTTGTAACTGTGGATAATGGCAAGGCCCACCCTGGGTGTGAATGCTGCAGTCCCTAGGGGTGAGGACCCTCAATAGAATATAGGGGACAGAAAAAGGGCTGTTGCCCCTTGTCACTTGCCACTTGCTGCTTTGCTACCTTCTGCCTGCCACAAACTGTTTCTCCTCTGTGATGCTCTTCTGCCATGCCACCTGCCTTGGAGCCAGCCGATTAGGGACTAAAACTTCTACATACAGTGAGCTACAATAAACCCTTTCTCCTTTAACTTTGGGAATCAGGCATTTTGCCTCACGAATGAAAAAAAAGTAACTAATCAAAGAAATCCTGTCCCCATCTCTGGAACCCATGAATATGAAGAGTTACCAATCAAGCAGTTGTGTTTTATATTTCATGTGGTTGACCATCAGATAGAGAGATGATCAGAGTGGGCCTAATCTAATCACACAGGCTCCCAAATGTGAACGCTTCCTCCAGCAGAAAGGAAATGCAGAAGAAAGATCAAGGATGTTCTGAGTTTGAGAAGGTCTTCACATGTCCTTGCCACTTGAAAGGATGGAGGAGACATCTGAGAAGCAATATGAGCAGCCTCAAGAAGTTGGGGTAGCCCCCAGCTGACAGCTAGGGAATGCAGTCCCATTTACAAAAATGAGATTCTGCCAACTACCTAAAAGAGGCTGCAGACTGCTGAGGAAGCAGATTCTTCCCCCAGAGTCTTCAGATGAGAGACCAGCGAACCGACACCTTGGCTTCAGCCCTATGGGACCCTGTGGGACCCTGAGGGAAAACCCATTCACATCCGTCTAGACTTCTGGCCTACAGAACTGTGAGATAGTGAATAGGGCATATTTAAGCCACTGTGTGGGGGGAAATCTGTTATGTAGCAATTAAAAACTAATATAGGTTTATTCTTAAATACATTATAGGTTTATTGTACTTTGACTGGCTATTGCTAAGTATTAAAAAGTAACTACTTTTTCCAACATTGGTTTTATTCCCACCAACTTGCTAAATGCTTATTAGTTAAAATAGTTTGTCTAGGGAGCCTTTTCAACTAATCATATTTCCTTTGAATAATAAAGAGTTCCAGTTCTTCCTTTTCATAATGTCTCCCCATATTTTTCTCTCTTTTCTTACTGCTGTGCTTGGTCAGTGAAGGGTCACTAGCAGTTACAAGAATGTGTGTCCTTCTCTTCTTCCTGGCCTTAATGAAACGGCTTCTTCCTTTGCTAGCAGACCAAGAGATGGGACAGGGGAGAAAGAATTAAGATGTGTTATGTACAGTACCAACTCCCCGTGATTAATGTGGTCGTTATGTGCTGCAAACATGTACTAATACACATTTTTAACATGTTTACCTAAGTATAATAGCTGTTGCATAGCCCTAATACATACCTTTTATCAAAGAGAAGGCTCCCTTTTTCTATATTTTTATGGCCCTTTGTTTGGTTTGCTTTGGTTTTAAGGAAGAAAGGGAGATAAATTGTATTGGTTTGATCCTGTGCCCCCCACCCAAGGCCTCATGTAATTTGGACGGGGCTGAGTCTGGCATTTGTGATTGGTTTGTTGTCTAGCACTGGGATTGGCAATGTGAGTGCTGCACCTGCCCAGGGGTAGAGCCGACATACAGAGTAAGGGTGGGAGTAACGCCTCTCTCGTTCTCTTTTTACTCTCTCTCTCGCCGGTTCGCCTTGCTGTTTGGTGGCCACCATGAATGGCTGCCCTGCCATGCCACACCACCTTGGAGCCAATTGAGTATGGACTGAAACCTCCAAGAACTGCAAGAAATAAACCTTTCCTTCCCTAATTTTGGGTGTCAGGTATTTTGTCTCAGCAATGAATGAAAAGTAACTAAGACAGAATTCTATCAACTTTTTTAAGAAATCTGAGTGTATGAGTTTTGTTTTTTCCTCTATAAGTTACATTAAGATTTTAATTTCAAATTCGCTTTTAAAAGGGGCTCCCATTTTGGTTCTTTTGTTTGGGTACATAATATCAAACCTCCTTTCATCATGGAGAGAATTGCCTTCTTGGCAGAGGCAAGAACCAGACTCCCCAACATCTGACACACCAGCACAAGCACTGGTTTCGGCCAAGAACTCTGACTTGTGAACAAGTGATGCAAAGACACAGGAAGAGCTTAGAAGTTACTCAGGGCAGGAGCTCCCAAAGGCAGGCCAGTGTCCAATAGTAGAGGCACCTTGTTTTGGACTCAGGTGAGGACTGACAGCTGATTCTGAGCATGATTTTCTAGCACTCTTGAGCAAGTCGAGAGTAACAAACAACCCAGTACCTGCCTTCCCCTGCCCTATGATAGCAGTGAAGTTTGATCCAAAAGCCATGCCAGTGTCCCAAGTAAAAATCCTAAATATGAATACAAAAAATTTGGTCCAGTAACATATTAAAAATGAGTAAAAACAGTTTATCCTAGGAATATGAGTGTATTAGGCAGAATTCTTAAAGCTGATTTCTCTAATGTCACTATGAAAATAACTTATTGGAAAGATACTGTGTGTCTCACAAGCACAAAGACATCAGTTTGATGTTACCCAGCCTTTTAATGATCTCATATAGCCACAGCCACTAAGCCTGCAATGCTCCTTAATTCATCACTATCTCCTTTCATGGGTCTTCTTCTCATGTTTTGGGCAATTATTTTCACCCTCAATCATTTCCTTTTGATTTTCAAGAATGCTTTCGTAATTTCTGACCTGCTAAGATCAAATTTTATTATTTTCTGAGCTGCTGGAGAAAATGCACTGACATCTTTCCTGTTACTCAAACTATTCCTGGAAAGTTAGGATATAATCCTCCATCTCAATCTCATCTCTCCTCTAGTTCTCTCCCTATCCAGGCACAGACAGAACGAGTGGAATAACTACAGCAGGTACCACTATATAACTCTAATTCTTCTATCACAAGCAAGAAAATAAGTGGTTCAGAACAAAAGAGAAAAGAATTATGCATGAAATTATGGCAATGAAATGGTACAGATTCTTAAAACATAGGTAAATTGCATCTTCTTTATGAAAACTATTATGTCCCTATGTCCACAGAAATGTTAGGGCATTTTTGTGCATATAAAGCATGAAAAGGATCTAACAGTCAGTCTACTTATGAAGAATATACATAAAAACAAGCTTAGAAAACCTGCTCAGCAATTTAGAAATCATGTAGAAAATGAAAAAAATTTACATGAATAGAAGGAAATCACCATTTTCTAAAACAATCATTCCAAAAATACCAGAATATGGTCTGCTAATTTTCTATGACAGTTTTGCATGTATATAGAATCTGGCGGTGAAAATACTTTACAAATATTATCCTTCAGCATATTTTGTTACCCACAAAGAAACCACAAGGAGAGTATCCAAAGTTATGTGATGAAGCCAGTGCTGACCTAAGACAAAACGTGATGTCTCATGATTCCCTCTGCAGCATTCTACACAGCGCGGCTTGTGACTACGCATGCTCTGGGCACAAAGCCAAGGAAATAGCAGAAATGATGTATTTCCATCACCACTTCAAATAAAAACATACATGAAAACCTCTTAACTTCTCATCTGTCATACTGTAATATGACAAAACTCAGAAAGTATGGATGCCGGTAAAGTATTTGCTACTGGAATGGGGTATACATCAGCAGCTCACGTGTCCTGCTAGCTCCTGCTCCCACCAGCCTCTTTCAATAACCCTTCCCCCAGTTTGTACTCTGTTGTTATGCCTCCTTTTCTAATAGATAGAGACTGGCTGCTATGGATCTGTATTTTGCAGTTCAGATACAAAGTCCTCATGTCCATAAGAAATCACTCTGAATAAAAAAAGAAATTAAAAAGTGATGGACTAGCCGGGCGTGGTGGCGCACGCCTTTAATCCCAGCACTCGGGAGGCTGAGGTAGGCGGAGCGTTGTGAGTTCGAGGCCGGCTTGGGCTACAACGCGAGCACAAGGCCGGCCTGAGCTACATAGCGCGACCCTGCCGCAAAAAACCAGGGCCAGGAGTTTGGCTCAGCAGTTTAAGCGCCTGTCTGGCAGGCGCGAGGCTGTGAGTTTGATCCCTGGTGCCGCAAAAAAAATAAAAAAAATAAAAAGTGATGGACTATAATCTCAGGACTCCAGGAGACTGAGGCAGGAAGATGGCAAGTTAGATCCAGGGCTGGGAAACTCCATGACTTAGCAAGATCTTGTCTCAAAAAAATAAAAGAAAATAAATTTTTTTAAAAAAATTTTTAAAAGGAACGGGGAGATAGCTCAGTTCAAAGGCTGTCAATTCTCAGCATTGGGGGGAAAAAAAGAACTGATTGAGGGAACTAGAGTCATAGCTCAGTGGTAGAATACTTGCGTATCATGCAGGAGTCCCTGAATTCAATCACCAGAGTAGCAAAAAAAAAAAATAATAATGATAATAATAAATAGAGAACTAACATGAGAGGCAAAGTAGGAACTTAGTATATTGGGTGAATTCCAGGATTTATTACAGAAAGCAAGGACATGTTAAGTACCCATTAAGGATACTGGGAAACACAGAACTTCATTCATTAGAATATTTATTAAGTGCTTATTATTACATGCCAGCAAATTTTTACTCTGCAGAAGATGGAGAAAGTACAGTAATAAATGCCAGATGAAAGGAAGAGGCTTCTAGAATATAATACAAAGAGCTGTGATTAGGGAGCTCTTGACTGGCCCATCAGAGCCCTAGAGAAGTAACTAAGAAACTTCTAAAAGTGGCCTCTGAAAAGTGAAACAAGAAGAGACTGCATTTTCACAAGAAATTCCTGTGTGCATCTGACGAACTACCAGGTATGTGTATTACTTGTGTAAAAACATTTCCTTTTTCTTTTTCTTTGCAGCACCAAGGATGGAACTCACAACCTCGTGCCTGCCAGACAGGTGCTTAAGCCATTGAGCCAAACTTCCAGCCCTAGTTTTTTGAGCCAGGGTCGCACTATGTAGCTCAGGCCTGCCTTGCGCTCGTGTTGTAGCCCAAGCCAGCCTCGAACTCACAATGCTCCTCCTACCTCAGCCTCCCAAGTGCTGGGATTAAAGGCATGCGCCACCACACCCGGCTCAAAAATATTTCTTAAAAAGAAAAAGCATGCAGATGGAAATTAGTCATTACCTGTTTTTGCTCACGGAAACAATTTTTTTGTGGATTTGGTTCATGCATAAAGAGGCATTAAATAAATAAGGGACAGAGACAACAGGTGTATGACAGTATGCTGTCAATGTACTAACCATGTTTATACATTTCCCCCTAAATAGTTCTGAATCTGAACTCTTCCCTTGAGCAAGCAGACCTAACATTTACAGGCCATTTTACACCATTGTTGTGGCCATACGCCCTTCTCCTTCACATGCTGAGATAAGTATTTAATTTCTAAACCAGATGGTTTGTTTCATTAACATTAATAGAGAACACAATTCTTTACTTATTTCAGTCCTTGGCAAAGGAAAGACATGAGTGTGATTGTATTTAGCACCATTCCTGTTTTTTTCTGACCATGGTAGAAGGGATTTCTGCCAAAATGAAGAATCATTAAGAAGCCACAAAATAAGGTATAACTGCAACCATGGCACTTAGTAGCATGCCAAAGACTCTCCGAAATATCCAAATTAAAATTTTATCTTGGACAATGTACTCACACTAATGAAATGCTTGAAAGAATCAGTTGAGTAATACCACAAATTACAGGAAAGGAATTTTTTCCATTTCAAGTTTTGTGAGGTCTCCCTGGGTTCTGACCTGAGGGCACTGCTCCCTTTACCTGGAATAACTCCCCTACTCTCTGACACGATTAAAATTCAACTTCTCCTTCCAGATCCAGTTCACAGTTCACCTTCTGCAAAAAGCCTGTCCTTATCGTCTCAACCTCATTAACACTGCTGCATTCACTGAACCTATAAAGTTTCTTATGTTTGTCTGCGGCAATCTATTCAACCTTCATTAAGGCCATTTATTATTTCTAATTTTTCTGAATACCTATTTACAATTTCCTTTCCAAATAGCCCAATAATTAATATCCAGTAGAAACTCCCCCAAAGTTCACTGAATACTAAAAATTAATAAACAACAAAAATAAAAGAAGTGAAGTAATTCATCTTCTTTTATGAACATTTCCATTTTTCTTGACCAATCAGACTATATCCTGGATAACCCAGGTTATAGAGTATGTTAGGTAAATATTCTAACATTAAACTACATTCAAATCCTTGACCAATCAGACTTATCAAAGTAAACAGAAATGGAGTCATTCATTCTATTATATCAGCTGATCCAAAGCTGTTCAGTTCACTTGCAATTTGTATTAAGTCAGCTTTCCCTTCACTGGACACAAAACCCAACATCCACAATTTAAAGGAGGTAAGTTTAATTGGGCTCATGGTTTCAGTCCATGGGTAGCTGGCTCCAAGACAGAAACATCATGGTGGAAATGTGTATGGAAGTATATATGCTTAGCTCATGGCGGGCAGAAGTGGAGCAGGAGAAGAGTGCCAGAAAAATGGGGTAGGAACTCTACACGGTACTCAAGTTCATGCCTTCATGACCACTCAGACACACTCAGGAACATGCTTTACTAATCCACTAGGCCTTTCTTCTCCACTAAAGTTTACAAACCAGGATTAGTGGTCACGAATTTTAAAATTTACATTTATTTCAGTGAAAAATAATACCAAAAGACTCAATACATTCTAAAAGTAGTTCCTTATAAGAAACAAGTAGGGGTCTGATACTAAATTGTTATATATGGTATAAAACCTTTGTTGTGGTATGTAATTTTCTTTGCACAATAAAATACATCTGACCAGAATTTGGTTTATCATCATTAGCAAAGCAAAAATGAATGACTACAAGAAGAAAATAAATAAATAAAGGAGCCACTTCACTTGACCTTTTATAACTTTTTTCAGAAAAAACTTCATTTAAATGTTAATAATATATAGTAATGCCTTGGTTCACAAACACTTCTGTTCACAGACAATTCAGTTTGCGAACAGAAGCATTTGGCAAAATTTTGCTTCTGATCTCAAACCCTGCATCAGGTGACAACATGACCACAGTCAGTCATCTTCCCCAGAACTGCGGAAAGAATTAAGTTTGCGAATAGAGGTACCAATGTATTAAAAATTACTTTTAAAATGAGAATAGGTAACTGCCTGTAACATATTTCTGGATGGAGAATTATATGCCACTTAACTCAGCAAATACAGATAGATTACTTTCATATAGCAACATTCTGGCAAGAACATAGCTACTAGAGACTTATAATCTTGTACAGAAAGACTCGAAAGTAGGACAAGTTTATTTGAAAATACCATCAGTAGCTTTCGACCAGAACAAAGAATACTTCAAATGAGTAATAACACCTTTGCAGATTAACATGACATTACAAACCAGAAAGGCAGGTTTTTGCCAGCTGCACAGAATGATAACCACTGCATTTGAGGATGAAGGGCTTTCTCCTTCACAAAGGGGAAATGAACACGGGGAAAAAGAATCTTTAATTCTATGTCCCTAAGAATCCATTCTATGTAGTATTTTGAACATAAGAAATTTCAAGTTCTCCTGGAGAACATAAACCACATTACTTTTTTTTTTTTTTTTTAGCATAGGTACATTAGGATAAAGTAAAAAATAGACGGCATGAGGGGGACATTCCTCAAGTACCAGTGGGAATTCCTTCTCAGGCAAACACTGTTATGAGCCAACCCTTGTTTTGCTTTGTTTTGTTTGACTTTGCTTTGTTTTTCCCAGTGGTTTCTAACTAAGACTTTCCCTCACTCTTCTATGTAAAAGTCCCTCACTTCAACACTTAAAAGAAAATGAGCAAACAGTGTGTGTTTTTCAAGCTATTTATATTTTCTTATATAGAAGTTTGTTCTTACTGATAAACTTTTGATAAGCTTTTCTCAGAGTGTAAGCATTCAGCTATGTATTGCTATGAAACATTTCCAAAACTTGGCACCTTAAACCAATAATAATTTGCTCATGATTCTAAAATCTGCCCGGGGCTCACAAGGATAGCTGGTATTTGCTCCACCTAGAGGGGTTCACCTGGGCTCAAGAACCCAACAAGACTTCATTCACATATTAACATGGCACCTGGAGCAGGTGGAATGACTGAAGCTGCTGGCCCGCTCCCTCTCCCTTTGGGAGTCTCTCACTCTAGAAGCCCCCCTCTCCAGAAAGAGACATCATTTCGTGGTGACTGAGGGCTAAGGGAAAAAGAGGGGAAACAGCAGAGCATTATTCTTGCTATGCTCTATTGATAAAAGCAGGTCATAAGGTCAGCTCTGGTGGGAAGGGAGGAGAAAGAGCTTCTATATCTTGACAGGAGGAATGACACGCACCTTTATAGTGAGTGGCTGGAAGATGGTAGGTGGCCATCTTTGTAGACAATTTACCTCAGTTCAATTTTTTTCTCTCTAAACATGTTCTATTCTTTATGAATTCTTTGTTTTTCCCTCCATCCAACTCATCTTTTCTATAATATTTTGTTATAGAAAAACAACAAATTAAAGCAAATAATTTTGATCATCTATACCTGATAAAGCATACTAGATGCTTTTATACAGTATGCTCTATTTCCTCTCCACAAAAAGCAATGCAAATTTGGCACTTTTGTTTCCATTTTACAAGTAACCCTGCAGGTATTGGGATAGGATAACTAGTATGGCTGCCGCACACAGAAAGCCTTGGTAAAGGCAAGATTCCAACCCAGACATATCTGACTTAAAGCCAAGCTCACTTCTTACACTAGTGAATCTCAAAGCATGGAGGACCTAGAGAACTTTCAGTAGTCCATGAACTCAGAATAATATTCCTGATATGATTAGCTTGTTGTTTGTCATCCTTTGCTCTTCTCCTGTCAAGTATACAGTTTTCCAAAAGCTACAAGAGATATGATATCATGACATAAACCCTTATTTTGCTATCATTCTTGTCAGGATTGGTGGGGGAATTTTTGCTTTTAATCTTGTACAACATCCATCTATATGACACAAAAATGTAGTTAAGAATAATTGAATTAGAAAAAAAGTCAATAGCTCAAAAAAGTACAAACTCTCTCAAAACACAATACACATCCAGACAGAATAGTCACCCTTTGACCAGACAGCTCAACAACTGAACCATACCTGCTATGCTTTTCTGTAGCATATTCACAGAGTGCTACCAGATTTAAAACACGTGGTCCCAATACAAATAGTGACTTCCACTCTTTATGTCTCAAAGATACTTAGATAAACCAAAGAATTCCATCCTTCCCTCTCCTTTACTGAGTAACCGAAAAATGCTATTAAAAAGCCACTAGGACCCCTTGTGCTTCCCTCAATACTCATAACGGACAGCAAGATCAGGAGGGAGGAAAGTGGTTACAGGGTGAGGTTAGGAGGTAAGCCAAACAGGTATGGATCTGAGCACTGGTATGGCCCAGCAAGGCAGGAGGGCTGGGAGACTGATTACATGAAGAGGAATTCAGCAACAAGTAAATGTATTAGCCTGGATTCTCCACAGAAGCAGAATCAAACAGAATACACACACACACGCACACATGCACACACACACACACACACACACACATATCATGTATCTCTAACAGGATACAGAGACAAGTATATACAGATACACACAGACATAAATAGATTCACAGCTAGGCATGGTGACACACACCTGTAATCCCAGCTACTAGAGAAGCTGAGGTAGAAGGATCACAAGTTTGAGACCAGCCTGGGTAATTTAGTAAGACCACTTCTCAAAATAAGGGGAAAAGGACTGGGGAGGAAGCTCACTGGTAGATAATACACATAGCCTATGTGAGGCACTGGGGTTTAATCCCAGCACCACACTGTAAATAAATGGCTTTTGTGGATATAGAAGCCAAGAAGTTCCATGACTCACAGTCCACAAGTTGGAGAGCCAAGAGTGCAAGTTTCAGTTTGAGTCAAAAAGCTTGAGAAGCAGAAAAAGTGAAGGTGTAAGTTTTAGTACAAATCTGAAGACTGTAGAACACTGCACAGAGAAAATGATCTACACAAACCTTTAACAAATTAGGTAAGATCCAGCCTCGCTGTGAAGGAAAATCTTCTCTACTCAGTCTACTGACTCAAATGTTAACCTCATCCAAAAACACCCTCACAGACTCACCCAGAACAGTGTCTGACCACATATCTGGGCACCCTGTGGCCCAGAGAACACATAATAGTAATCATCATAGCAAATCTATGGAGAAAAAAGAGCCAGTTTCTCCTGCTAGAAGAAGAAATATAGACAAGGGAAGAACTGAAATGAACCTGTAGAAATAGAGGAATCAGTTGTGAATGCATGACTCGATATGCTCACGTAAAAACAGACGTAAGTATAAATGTGTACACACACCCTAATCCTCTAGCTTTGCCCACTAAGAAGGAATGGGACAGTGATACCTCAAGAGCAATGACCACACCTAGTGTCCAGATCTTTGGTTTTCAAACAACCATTCTTCACTTTGGGAAACAGACTGATTCCAAGGACAGGATAGGAAAGTACAAGGCCTGAAAAATCTTATTGCACCAATGAGGAAAAAGGGTACTGAAATAATGATGCAGCCATTTCAAAAGAACACAGGAGCGAGCAGAGATTCCCACTGGTCAAGTCTGAGACAATCTGAACCTAAAAATAAATGATGATATCAGATGAGGGGAATAAAAATACATACATTAATAAATAGGGAAAAGAGGAAAAGTGATTCCTTAGAGTAAAATGTCACTAATCTATCTAGAAAAAATGACAATTAAAAAACTACCACCATAGTTATAACTGATTCAATCAAGAATCATCAGTGATTGAGGCATTGTGGCACATGCCTGTAATTCCAGCATTCAGGAGGCTGAAGCAGGAGGATTACCATGAGTTTGAGGCCAGCCTGGACTAAAATGTGAGTTCGAGGCCAACCTGAACCATATGTCACGACCCTGTCTCAAAAAGAATCATAAATAGCTGCTAAATGAGTGGGTTAAAGTCAGAGAGGAACAGAATAATTGACAAAGTCTCAAATATCTATCCACAAAATACTTACTAATTGCAAAGGATAAGAGAGACTACAGTAGAAAAACCTAGCTAGCACTTGCTAATTTAAATTCTCAAAGTAAATTTCACCAATAGCAAGATGCATTGACAGCACGAACCAGCTGAATGAATATAAACAACAACAACAAAGTACAGCATCACTTCTAGGCTTTTCCTGCTGAAAATACACACCCTGAATTTAATAATGAGGGAGCATCAAACAAGCCCAAATTCAGGGACACTGTACAAAATACCTGGCCACGTCTCTTTACAAACTGTAGTCATGAAGGCACTAAGTCACTGTTGTAGATTCAGAGTCCTTAAAAAAAAAAAAATAAGAAAATGGAATGAATAATCCTGGATTGGATTATTTTGATTTAAAGGACAATATTGAGGCAGCTGACAAAATCTGCATTGATCTGTAGATTAGATGACTATGCTGTATCCAATTTCCTGACACAGCCAGCTGCCAGCATGATTATGTAGCAGGGGGCTTGTTTGTGGATAGCACGCCCTAAAGCAGTAATAGCAAACCTTTTAGAGCTTTCAAAGAAGAAAAACAGCCCACTGTAGCACGCATGCCGTAGGTTCATCACCACTGCACTAAAACATTCAAGGGGCAATGAGTCATATGCTTTGAATTTACAAATGTTTCAATAAGAGAGGTGAAAAGATAATAATAAAGCTTTTGTGGTAGACCAACAATTATGTCCATCAGTGAAGGGTATACAAAGTTCTTTGGATGATTCGTAAACCTCTACTTTAAGACTGAAATTATTTCAAAATAAATAGTTAAATAAAATCTCTCATACTTTCTTCTTTGAGGCACCTCAAAAGTTTCAGGCCTTGCACACTCTTCCATTCAGCAGACCTCTGCTGAACACCCTGCATCTTAGGTCTCTGCTTCCCCTTCTTCCCTCCCACTGCCCAACTCATAGTCCTCCTGTCCTTTCTTTAGGAACAGTGAGGGGAGAAAGCTATGCAGGAAGAGGTAAGAGATGGTCATAAAACCCCCACATCTATATTCTATTCTACAACATAATACAGCACTCCACTAAAATGATAGGTTTTATTACATAGTATAACTTTTCCCCTTAATGATTTTTCACCTCCAAAGTGACCCAAGAAACATTTCACTAAAGTCATTTCAATATTTATAACTATGTATATTCTTTTTGTTACAATAGCTTTTGTAAAAAGAGTAATTCTTTAAAATTACAGCAGTAGTGGAGCAGAGATTGGCTTATGTTCTCCTATCAGGAGTCCATTCTCCTCCTGAGAAATTCTGTGAGACAGCCTGGGAAATTAAATTACCCTGCATGAGAACCTTGGGCCAGGATGCTACAAGAGACAGCTGAGCCCAGGGTCCTTGAGTATGGAATGGTCAAGAAAGTTGCTTTTTCCATCCTTCCTTACACTGGTGTATTTAAGACAGAAGTTACATGTAGAAGTCCAAGTTTCATTCAATGGCCCACAAAGCAATGGGGAAATCAGGCAATGATGAGTTTGCCTCCTCCAGCAATAGCAAAAACCAGCTGTGACCTGCCTGCAGCTGCCCTGTTGGCAGAAATGTGCTTTGCAGTTTGCAAGTCCTCTCCACATCCTGCTACTTCATTCACTCAAGGGCATGTCCCATGCAGGCATCCGAGTTGGCACCACAGTAATGCTGACTGAAGAGCTAAGGGAAAGTGACCTTGAGTCTCCTGAAGCTTTAAGAAAGTCATGAGGAATTCCGGTCCAGTCATGGAGATTCCAGAGTATTTCTAGTCCTGCCTTAGAGCAGGATAGAAGTTATTATGAGCTCTAGTCTATGTCAGGGTGCTAGATGAAGACAGTTCTAAAAGCTTGGGTTCACACAAAAGGTAACATAACACAAGGAATCAGAACCAACAAGAAGATGCTCCCAGATTTGCGCAGGAAGACAATGGGCACTGAGTAGTTGCAAAAGAGACAGGAGTGAAAAGTTGTGAGAAAACAATGCCTCTAAGGCATACTCCTGACCTGCTTTTCTTCCACCTTCCTATAGTAACACAATGACTGAGGTGAGTATTTAGTGCAAAAGATATGTTAGTAGGGCATTTTATAATCAAACACTCATTTCCCTGCAGGAATAACAGAAAACCAGGAGACGGTGTTCTCTTAGGATGCACGAATATGCAACTGCATCACTATTTTGTTTTATAAAATCACAACCCAGTCATTACATTATTTGCCAAAATGCTCTCTCCTAAATTAACAGGACAGCTTGGTTGTTTGGCTATTTTAATGTTGATCACATCTAACTTGCAATTTAAATTACTGATTTGTGGAGCATTTCTGCCCTGGCCCTAATACATGATAACTACAGGATAATTTTTTCCCAAACAAAAAAGGCTTTTAAAATTTTTACCAGAAAATGTCAAAATAGTAGCATATTTGTTGCTGAACTTTGCTGTAAAAGTTCAGCACACAGGGTTGTTTAACTCACACTAACTGCAGATGGTGAGTATTTCTTTTTGACAGCTAAAGCAACGATATGAAGTAGATGTAGTGTAAACATGGTTTACAATTCAGTCAGTCTCCCAACTTGAAAATTATGTGATTCTTGATGAAATGTACTTGATTTGGGGAAAATTACAAATTTAAAAGATAAAATTAGGGTTTATTAATATTTTCATAGTAGTTCAAACTCATAAATTATGATCATGTAAAAAATAAAATCAGTAATACTAAGTTTCGGGGCACATATTAGTACTTTACACATATGAACTCATTTAATTCTCATAGTAACCCTACAAGCTGGAGACAATGATAGCAGCTAACAATTCCTAAGTTCTTCCCATGTACCAAACACTGTTCTAGGAAAACTCATTTAACACTCTTATTAATTCAAGGAGTTATGTATTATCATCGCACAGAGGAGACAACTGGAAACCATAGATTAAAGTAAGTTTGCCAAGAACATTCAGGTGGCCAGGACTAAACTCCAGTCCTGAGTCCCTGGCTCCATAACCTGAGTTTCAAAACATATTTGTACTGCACCAGGGCAACTAGAGCAAGCATCTGAGGCCCAGCTCTCTCAAAACCCCCAGGGAGAGCTCTCAAAACTGTCAGAGCCAAAGGGCCCACCCAGTTAACCATAGATTTTGAAGTTTCTTAACATGACCTGGCCAGAAATCTAAATTGGTTCTTTTAAGGAAAACACTGTGGTTGGTCCTATTGACTCCAGCAAATGTCAAAGGTCACTGCACTGGTGAACTAAACTAGTTTTAAGAATCAAGTAGTCCCCACCCCATATGTCAACAAATAGACCCCAGTGTATAGCTTACATTCATCCACTATTCACACACACACACACACACACACACACACACACACACACACCACTGTCCAAGAGTGCTTTTAGGTTGCCTAGGACAGTTCTCCTTAATTAGCATCCTCTGTTGCTTGGAAGGGTTTTTAATCCCCTCCCAAGATCCTGCTCAGGTTTCCTGTGTTTTGCACTTCAACCCCTTCCTTGTTTTGAATAAATACGGGCTGCCCAGAGGCAGTCTGTCTCAGCCACTGGAGTTAAGAACTCTGCAGAGGATTTTGGTCCTCCTGGAGCCCTAAAGATCATACCACTTGTCTCATTTGTTTGGGCCTTCGCCTGTGCACTTGTTTAGGAGATTGGGGATCTAGGCACAGACCCCTACAGGCACCCATTAAAGGACAAAGAAAACTTACAAGCCAGGTAAGGGATCTCAGGCACTTCTATGAGAAAGACCAAATAATAATAATAATAACAAATATACCTATGAAAAAGATTTAAAAAATAGAAAGGGAAAAGATAAAAGTCCTTCAAGGAAATACAATTAGAACACACACAAGTTTTCTAAAACTAAATAACTTCATTTCTGAAGTTAAAATTTCAATAGACAAAATGAAAGAGGACATCATCACCACTAAGAACCATTCACTTCTGAAAGATCAAACAGACATCACAAGTGAAAATATCAGACATGAAAGACACAAGCAGAAGACTGCTCATGCAGATGACAAGGTTTTCTAGAGGAGAAACAGAAACAAATGAAAAACACATCATTGGGAAGGAGAGGTGGGGTGGGAGTCACAACAAAACAAAGAAAACTTCCCTGACCTGAAATAAGGGAGGATTTTCTACAGTTCCCAGCAAGCCCAGACAGCATTAATAAGGAAAAAAGACGGTGCCTACATTTGGTAAAATATTTAAAGTGAGAAACCAAATCATCCGCAACCAGGCATCTTACTACCTGCATTAGCATGACTTTACTATTCAACTGTCTGCATTAATACGACTTTATTATTTGAAGAAACTTACCCAGCAATATGAACTTACAAATAACTTTATTGTTTCTGAACATTTCAAAGACCCATTTATCTCAACAGACAACTCAACTGTTCCTCAATAAATGCTCCCTACTCAGCCTCACAAGTCTTAAATTATTTTATTGAAAATGTTGTCTAATTCCATGTTGCTACACTGAACAATCTGCCTTAAACCAGACCTAAAAATCCTCATACATTCCCCATCTTTGTCCTCCTCCTTCCAGCTCTGCTTTATCTACAGCTGATCCTGCAGTCTTTTCAGGGAGTCAGCAGTCAGAGATTCTAAAGATTAAAAGGAAATCATACATGCAAGCACATTGGACAGATCTATAGAGGAAAAAGATTAGCATCATATTTCTCAACTGCAGCAGTAAAACTCAGTACATAATTTAACAACAACTACTGAGAGAAAACTCTCAGCCAAGATGTTATTCACCTGTCAAAGCAAACAAAAACCCTATTTTGAACATGTAAGAACTAAGAAGCTAGGTAACTAATCACTCCACTAAGGAACCTTTGAGGATGTGCTCTAACTAAACAAAGATCTCAAGACATGAGAGACAAGAGACAGTTACAGAGACAATGCAACTGGATGAAGTTAGCATGACTGGGAAATTATAATATGTAATTTATAATACGTAATTTAACTGTTTCTCAAGGAAAGAGAAAAACAGTAATAAAACCCTTAATACAAAAAATTCTAAATTATCTCAGTGAAATTGAACGAACTTACTAAATTTTACTTATCAAATTTTACATATTAATGTGGAATTTTTAATTATATCTCTTCTCAAAGTACCTAGAGGGAAAGTTACAAATAAGTGTAGCATGGAAAAGCAAAGAAATGCCATGTTCATTAAAAAGTAGGTAGAGAACTCAAAAGAAATTTGTCCATGTGGTAAAAGGAAGAGGAAAGAAAAAGTGTAATGAACAATGAATAAAATAGATGGAAAGAGTAAAAATAAATATAGTATGATGAAAAATGAATGGTAGAGGAGCTATAACAGTCATTCTGAAAATTTATGAGACAGCAGCTATCATATACTCTTAACTATCTATCTCATTTGGTGGAGCTCTATTCTATGGAAAAAAGAGTACCAGTTACAGACACAAGGATCTGACACAGCATTGTTACCAGGGTTGGGGGTGCTGGAGTCTCCCCCAGAGATGGTTTCTAGGTTCTTTCTGCCCTGAGCAAAGAATTAGTGAAGACAAGCACAAACGGTAGCAAAGTTTTACTAAAGGTAGGAAAAGAAACAGGTTCTACAGATCGAGTTTGGGCCAAGTAAAAGTCAGAAAAGAAGCACAGCCTACAGCATGAGGGTGGCCACCATTGCAAGAGAGCACAGTGGTAGAAACTCAGTGTGGCCCATCCTTTTTGTACCACCCAAGTCTCAGGATAAGGTCGGATCTTCTCCATCCTATGGAAAACTTGCTCTAGTTCTTGGAGAAGTTCAGCTGCATTGCTTTGGGACCTGTTCTATGGAAGTGTCCTGGGATTTTGTAATTAACAGGTCACACCTACTTCCCCAGCTAGTTATGACATGCCCTAATCTCCTGTCTCAGCATGGTTAGTGGCAAAAATAAAACACTTCAACTTAGATGGCTATCAATAGAAGAATTACTGCATAAAATAAAGTCATCTAAACTGTGAGAAATCTGAAACTAAAAAGGTTTGGATAAATATGTGTTGAGCTCAAGCAATACCCATAACGTATCTTAGTCACAAAAGCAAAACAGTGTTTCGAATGGGCAGTTGATGAATTATTAACTTTTTCTTTATACATCACTGTTTTTTAACTCTTCACAACAGCATGTTTTATAATCTCAGAAACATCCTTTAAAAAGAAAAGATAAGGAAGAAAATGAGATGGTGACAGGGAGGTCCTTTCAAGCAAGTGAACAGCACAGACCACTCCCCGGAGGCAGCTGAAGGGTGAGTTGGTGACCTGAATTTCACCCATCTCTGCACCTGACTCCCTGTGCAATCAGGCAGGCTGCTGAACCATCCAGAATCTCAGTTTCTTCATTTGTGAAATGAAACAACAAAGGTCCTTTTCAGTCCTAGAATTCCAAGAATATGTAAGAAAGCTGTAGAATGAATAGTTTGGCAATCACTGACTGCCTCCCTCTATGAAAATTAACATCCCCAAGGACCTGGTTATCTGGGTAGTGTCTTCCAACCTCAAAGACACACCTGACCCTGCTCCCAGGAGGACATACCACCCTTGGGCTCCATCAAGGGAACGGGGGAACTACACACGGCCACAACACACAAATTGTTTGCTGGTGCACCTTCATCAAACAGGGCCTCCCAGTTTTGTGGAAAGGCAATTGACTCCATATGGGATTATGGGTCAAGCTATAAATCAAAATAATCTTAAGATGAGAATACTCCTTTCATCTCAAACTTGTGAAAAGATATAAAAAGGAGCGACTACACAAGTTTTACACATGGGTTTTTGTCTTTGCAAGCTCTTTCAACTCATCAGGTCTCTGAAGACAAAGACAAGGTCCTGTTCCACTGAACAACTATTTCATTTCCTTACTTCATCCTAAAAAGGACACACTATGTATGTGGCAATTCATGGGGGAAAAAGTCAGAATACCTTCTGAACTCATTCTTCTTCCTTTCATTCTTATTTCCTTTATTCTTTGGGTGTGTGTGTGTGATTTTTTTTTCTTTCTACTTTTAAGAACTGGTCAAATGACTAAAAGCTACTATTATGGATCATGTTTTTATAGGTGGGGGCTTTGGAAGGTAATTGGATCACTAGGGCACTGTACTCATCAATGGATTGATTAATCTATCAATAGCTGATCATGCTGTTAAAAGGTGGGGACCAGTCATAAGAAATGGGTCTCTGAGGGTGGAACCTGCAAGGGTCTAATCTCGTTCCCAGTTCCTTCTTTCTGTCTGTTTCCTGGCTGCCATGTGGTAGTAGCTTCCCTCTGCCATGCCCTTCTACCATGCCATTTCTGCGTTGGACCCAGTCAACCTTGGACTGAATCCTTTCTGGGATGAGAGCTGTGCATACTCAGCCCAGCTAGAGGGCTGTGCAGTACTTGGCCTATGCAAATTAAGATGTATAATAAATATAAAATACATACTGGATTTTGAAGATCATATAAAAGAGTTATTTTTATACTGATGACATTTTAAAATAATATTCAAGACATACTGGGTTAAATTAATTTGCTTTTTAAAACTTTAGTACAGCTAGATATTTTTCAAATTACATATCAAATTTTTCATATATTTTATTGAACAGCATTACAGTAAATTTTTCTTGCTACAAAACAGAACTACAGATAGCCAGCTGCCTGAATTTAAAAAAAAAAAAAAAAAAACAGATGCTGCTAGACCTGATTACTAATTTCTTTACGACAAACCATCCCTATTTAGTCTTGGCTCTCCTGTTAACTAGCCCAGTCCAGCAAAATGGAACTGCTACTGTTCTCTGCAGCCCTCATCTGTAATCCTCGAGAGCATCTCAGAATAAGTCATCATTTTAAACAATGAAGATGCTGAGATCCCACATTTCCTGCTTTCTGGTTCATTGCTCATGTCTCTGCACAACTGCGCCATATTCATTTCTGATTTTATCTACTCAGTGGCCCTATAATATACGCCTAGTTCCAGGGACTGCCCTGCAAATGAAATCTGGTCACTCTCTCCAAAAAAAGGAGAGTATGGATGGATATAAGTAGACCTATCCCACTAAGAGGGAAACCCTCTCAGCAACCCCACTCTCTCCTCAGCTGAAAGTATGAGGACCTTCCCCAGGCAGGTGGCCCACAGGGTTGCCTGCTATATCAAAGGGGAGGCAGAACACCAGGCATCTTCATAGGCCTAGGCAGGGCCACATTACCTTCGGCAAGTCAGTTGAATCAGTTTCAAACTCAGTGTCCTTATTTGCAAAGTGAATTAAAAACACCTGCCCAACCCACACAACAGGCTGGCTTGGAAGTTCAAATAAAACTTACCTGGAAGCTCTCTTGAAAAGTGCAAAGCACTACATAGTTTCAGTCTCATTCCTGCCATAAAATGTTAGAGACACACAATCACAGCCTCTGTTTTGTGCTAAACAGGCTCTGCAGAACAAGGGCACAATTTAATAAATTTCCTAAATTAGTTTTAAGGGAATAAAGGGTTGTAGCTTTCACATTTCTTAAAGAAAACAGCAAGGTACAGAATGTTAATAGCTATAACCTAGCATTCACTCCATACTTACTAAGCAGCAGGCATTATTCTAAGTTTTTAACATTATCAGATTTAATCAGAACTCATGTTGCAGATGAGGAAACTAAGGCACAGAGGGCAACTAGCTCAATGCCTTAAACACTGGAAGTGGAAGAGAAAGAACTTGAACCCAGGTGTATTGGGTGATATACTATGTACCCCCAAGTCCTAATATACTTTTGATGGGGCTGAGTCTGGCACAGGGATTGGCAATGTGAGTGCTGTACCCGCCCAGGGGTGGAGCCGACATACAGTGTAAGGGAGGCGGGTCTTACTGTTGCACTTCTCCTCTCTCGCTCTCTCGCCAGCGCGCCTTGCAGCTTGCAGCACCCTGAACAGCAGCCCCTCCATGCCATGCTGACTTGGAGCCAACTAAGTAGGACTGAAACTCCTGAGAAACTGTAAGAATAAACCTTTCCTTCCCTAATTTCGGGCATCAGGTATTTTGTCTCAGCAACGAGCGAAAAGTAACTAAAACACCAGGCCACCTGGCTATGGAGCTCATGTCTCTGGTGTGCTGGGTAGTCTCTTTGGTATAAATAAAAAAGGATAATACTTTGGGGCCTGTCATTAATACGTATCTGTGGTAAGGTATGCATATTTTTACCTAGATTAAGAAGATTAATAGTGATCGCTTTTGGAGACAGCAGTTAGCAGGATGGGGTATGAACATGACAGACTTTCACTCGTTATTCTACACCATTTTGTACTATTTTGATTTTCTAACCCTCAGTATCTTGTTTAGGTCATCAGGCCATTTTAAGGAAGAAAAGTTATCTTTTCAACATGCTAAGGAACAACCTGTCCATTCTCACGAATCCTTAAACCAACACAGCAGAGAAGCCATGGGCTCTGTAAGCAAATCTGAGTTCAAATTCCAGTTCCCACTACTTAATTCTCATGTGAACTTGGAAGTGTTCCTTAACCCTCTGTGCCTACCTTCCTCACATAAGGTTGTTTAAAAGATCTGTTATATAGGCAGCTGAATTAGTCAGAAATATTATAGGCAGTCAGACAGGGCTAGGCTCTCAAAGGAGCCAGTGCAGAAGACCAGATACTTTGCAACCTTGGATGAGACAGACACTTTTGCTACGGGTCAGACCTCAAGACAAAAGACAAAACAAATGCAAACACACCCTAAGTATAAACATCAGGAATTGATATTCTAAATAGGTATCCATCACTTTAAGGAAGACAGAAGAAGCCACTAATGCAACACCCTACAGGCAAAGGCCCTGTCCCATCCCCCCTTGCTACTATATGAAGGGCTTTCCTAGTGGATCCAGATTTAATTAACTTTACCTAAGTAATTACACTCATAATCTTATTGGTTGACCATAGTCCTGTCCCACCTCATGCCTGCTGGCCTTTCAAGTTCCCATTTTTCCCCCCACCTTGGACCCACCTCACCTCACGGTTTTACTCTATAAAAGTACCCAGAAAAGACAGAGTCTTTGGCAACCCACTCAGAGAAGAGTTCTTTCTCTCAATAAATATACTGCTCTTCACCTCCTTTGTGCCCAAAATTCATTCTTTAATTTTAGAGAACATGAACTCACATCAGACATCTAGTAGGTTGGGATTCTCTCCCCTATATCGGATTGATGCAGGTCAAGAACCTAGTCTCCGATGGGTGCCTTGCCATTGCTCCCACACGGGTGCGGCCTTTACAGGGTGGCAGACTTCACGACACAGCATGTGAGCTGGAGACAAGGGATGGAGGCCCCAGAAGCAAGTGACCACTACCCTCCCAACAACGTGGGCAGCAGGAGTGAAGGAGCCACCCACTCAACGGGGGACAAGTGCACCCTTCTGCAGCCTGTGACAACTGCCTGTGCCATTTTTTAAAAACACTCATTTCTCCCCTCCCTGTCCAGGTGACTGCCAATGGCAGCCAGGGCTTGGATTCAAGAGACCACATCTTATGAAGAAAAATACTACCCCTGGGCCACTCCCCCTCACACCAGGTGAGCCAGGAACAAAAACTAAAGGATGAGGGCTCTGGGGAGAGGGACCAGGGAGGAAAGCAAGGTGAGTCTCACCTGCTGTCTC